>JAHQIW010002677.1:0-17710 GCA_019055375.1 Parelaphostrongylus tenuis
CATAACTGAGCGCACCTGAAAGCAGACAGCTAAATATAACAGGTTCTTGAAGAAAACTATACAAGGAATTCAATACAAACATCAGCATCAAAAAAGCAAAGCTATGTCAATGCTGAAATTGGAAAATACAAGACTATCACAACGTTCTCCTCACATGTTGATCCTTTGACATCAGAGGACCCATTCCCAAGTACGACATACAACATTGCGTCTAGATTGTAAACGCCAGATTGTTCTTAGTGCGTGAATGATCGTCTTGAAGGTGTACCCTCTTTCATCGCAGATTATGCTACTGACGTAGAGAATTAGGTTCCTCCCTTGAACCGAACTGCGCAGTCTACTCGCCAATGCCTGCGATGCTTTTTGGCTTATATGCATCCTTGCAATTCTTGATGACGATTTCAGCGGCTGGCTTATCGTATAAAAGGTGACCTCATGTAGTACACTCTCATTATCAGCCAAATGTAAGTGACCCATGATTTACAAAAATCAAGCTCTCACCACAATATCTGGTCACAAATAGGGGTCACGGATAGGTGAGTGTTTGCTGTACTAAAATTTGAGTTTGGGCAGTTGCAGTACACTCATCTGTAGGCACGAGCCAATGATTTTCTGCATTCCATCGGCTGTCGTCTTTTCTTACACCTCGTTTTTCTGTTTGCTATAGATGATCCCCTGATTGATAATCAATTCTCAATAATGAGAGTAAATGAGTGTACTACATGGGCGTACTGATAATGAGAGTGTACTACATGAGTTACCTTTTATACGATAAGCCAGCCGCTGAAATCGTCATCAAGAATTGCAAGGATGCATATAAGCCAAAAAGCATCGCAGGCATTGGCGAGTAGACTGCGCAGTTCGGTTCAAGGGAGGAACCTAATTCTCTACGTCAGTAGCATAATCTGCGATGAAAGAGGGTACACCTTCAAGACGATCATTCACGCACTAAGAACAATCTGGCGTTTACAATCTAGACGCAATGTTGTATGTCGTACTTGGGAATGGGTCCTCTGATGTCAAAGGATCAACATGTGAGGAGAACGTTGTGATAGTCTTGTATTTTCCAATTTCAGCATTGACATAGCTTTGCTTTTTTGATGCTGATGTTTGTATTGAATTCCTTGTATAGTTTTCTTCAAGAACCTGTTATATTTAGCTGTCTGCTTTCAGGTGCGCTCAGTTATGGGTGCAAGATATCAGCGCATCGCAGCAGTTGAGTTACACAAGACGGGAATGAAAGCAGCCGGTTATGGTGATATCGAGTGGTTTTGAACCGGTAAGTGTCTACAGATCCACGAAACAATTCAAAGGGACTACTTGAATTGAGAGATGTTCTCAAAAAGATCGTCTAACCGCCTTGTCTATTTTGTCAAACTTTTAGAAGACTTACTGCCAAGATCAGCGAAATCCGGAGAATTTGATGGGCAGGATGGTTCGTGAAGCTCGGAATGAGCGAGTGAAAAGTCCGAAACATTGTCAGAAATAAGCTAAAGCAGCGCAATTACGAGGAAGTCTAGTTTTCATTTTTTAGGCAAAAGATAGAAGAAAAACGACTTTCAAAGGCTCGGCGAATGATTCATTTGACAGCTATTGCATATTTGTCAAAAGTGCTTTTTACTGATGAGAATCTATTCACGATCAAACCACTCTGTAATCGCCAGAATCGATGTCAACTTTTTAACGGTCAGCAGAAGTCTGCAGTAGTAAAAACTACTTACAGGAGTAACTTCCCGACTTCTGTGTTGGTCGAGCAGATATTTACGCCACCAAAAAGACGCTACCAGTCTTCGTTATCGAAAATGTAAAATCAACACTGCCGGCTATTAGCAGAAAGTTTTATAGAGTGTATTGGAGCCTTGGAGTATTAAACACTTTGTCCTCTGATTACACTCAACAGAAATTGGCTATTAGACTTGCCTGGGAGGATAGCAACACTGATTTCATCGATAAGCCACCGCGAGTCATTGTAAAAGCCAGATATGCGTTCAATCACCTTATACGAAACGAGGAATGCATGTTGCATCCCTTACGGATAGATCAACGCCGAGAGTTTTGTATGTCGGCCTTTGTACGTTCTAAACACCACTGAGTCCCTATTATGAATCTACTTCACTGAGCATACTGCACTTATTGTCTGCGACGGTAAAACGTCATCTCATCAACAATGCTCTTGGCACTGTCTCAGCACACTCCATAGAATTAGTTAACATTTGTCTGCCAATACAGATAACAGTATTGCTTAAATTATTTGCTGCTGCATGTGGAAGCCTGAACTGATATAAAAATTCTCTTTGTCATTTCCCATCAATACAGATTCTGATCGTAAACATACAGAGCTCAATAGAGCGATGTATAGCATTAGCTCAAAAACAAAAGCAATGTATAAGTAGTTGGATAAGCGTTTTCCACATGTCAGACCGCCCTTTTACATCTTCTAATCATTTTCTTGTCTTTAAACGTCGTGAACGGTTGAGCAGCTTCGGACGCAGCTTGAGGATTTTATGTGAATGTTAGCTAACTGTCCAAAACGACTTTGTAGAGTTTTTTTCCGGAATCGTTCTTCTTCTTGGAGTTTTTGAAAGGTCCTTCTCTTCTGATGATTATTTTTACTTTCCAGACAACGAGACCATGTTGCTACTATGTGAGAGAATGCATTCTTAGAAAACATCATTCAAGTGCGCATTATTGCACGGAGTTCATGGTCAGTAGTAGAACCGAAGGATTGCGAAGAACTGGTCAAATCTACGTGACAGTCACTCGTAGTCTGGAGACTGATAGGTGTTACCTGCCGGAGGCTTGTGAATGTTCCGCATAGCAACTGTGCTTTCGTTCGCGATACCACTTCAATGGTTTTCCTCAACGAAAAGCTACGAAATACTTCCTTAAAAGATTCGAAGGGAATTTCCCACCAGTTCGCACGTTCTCATCGTTAGTATAACTTCTTCACCCAATGCAAAGTTCCAAAAGAAAATAAATAACATTCAGAAAAAAGTTCGTTAGATCGCTTCTCTCTGAATGATATGTCTTTAATGAATTTGATTTGTTTACTGATGAAAGCTCAATAGCTAAAAGCGGTCAAATGAAACGATTCTGTTTGATCATTAGCACCTAATATCTCTCAACATAAGTTTGTTCAATGTCTATAGCGACTACCAGTGCTAAACCGTTGACGATAGATTGCTAACAGATAAATGCGTTGTAATTAGAAAGAGTGGTGTCAGAACACGTGTCCATAGTGCAACGGTTGAGCACGCGTCCTCGGACAGGGTGAAAGGTGGGATTGAATCCCAGCTGACGCAAAAGTTTCTGCATATCAGTCTACATCACTAGGCATATTGTCAGATCATACCACCGCTGAAGGCGATCAAACAAAGAGATTATTGCTAGATCATCAATTATTAAGTCGCTGAAAGTATGTGAATGCATATTGATAATAGCTGCATATTACCCAATTGCTCCAGTTTTCAAGGAGGGTATCTCCAAACGTTTACGCAGCTGTAAGCTAAATACTCTCATTTGAAACGGAATATATCAGGAGTTCAC
Organism: Parelaphostrongylus tenuis; assembly: GCA_019055375.1. Lineage (NCBI taxonomy): Eukaryota > Metazoa > Nematoda > Chromadorea > Rhabditida > Metastrongylidae > Parelaphostrongylus > Parelaphostrongylus tenuis. The sequence goes on from JAHQIW010002677.1 coordinate 3,547, forward strand.
CAAAATTTATCATAGAAAAAAAAAATCTATAATCATCGATACAACATCAAAGTGTTTGAATTCCACTGCTTCTTGTATTCGGTTCGTTACCATGCAATCGTCTTTTCAAAAGTCTTTAAGCATTTCGCATCTCTTTCAGCTGCAGCTCAAATAAGTCGCTCTTTTGTGGAAACCGTAGAATACTGTCGAGCATTCTCATTGTAATGGAAGTGATCAGGTTGGAAATTTCCAGGTAGAAGAACGGAATCTAGAGTGGTTGAACCAGGACATTATTTTGTAGTACCATGCATCACTTATCACTTGACCACATCTCCTCCCTCCCATTCGCCAGATTCTTGCTTGTTTTTTTTTTTTGAATTCAGTCTATATTGATTTCACAGAGAGCATGTGCGGCAGTAGATAGAGGTGCTCTGCGCCGCACACGAGATCAATAGTTCAATCTCACGCTCATGGATCGCCAAGCCATCCATTCCTCCTTGGTCGGTAAATTGGTACCAGACTGGTCTCAGATTTGTCTTGGAGGAGAAGCAGCACTGACTAGGTTCAGCGGGAGGATACCGCGAGTCATTGTTAAGGCCACATATGCATTCAATCACCTCAGCCGAAGTTAAAAATTGAAGACTATTGCATGGCAAATCCTTTTGGGATTGATCAACGCCGAGAACTTTATTCTTTATCGTTTTATTCACCGAAGAAAAACTGATGCCTTATGAAGAGGCTGATAAAACTTCATTAGAGCTTATAGATAGGTGGAGTTCATGACCAAAAATTTACACAGATGTGTTCGTAATAAGGCGGACTTTGACCACATCACATGCTTGATCCTTCTATGTTAGACATAGATAAAGCAAATAAATTTTCAAAAGCTGATAGTTATGTAAGTAATAGCTGGTAAAGTTTCAATTTTCAAAAGCTACCCATCATAGCTGTGTAGGCGGACCGACGGATAGGATAACATGGTTCTTAACGTTAATAACATCCCAGTTGCTAGGACACATTCCAGTCCATCTGACGAACACTCAGATGTTCCTGGATTGTCTACGTAACACGAACCCAAACAAAGCGTACGTAATGGAGTCATCCGACGTCACTGCTTTATAGACCAACGTGTCGAATGACTCCGCATTACAAGCCACACCTGAGCTTCTGATACAACACCAGGGATCTGTAAACATGTATGGCTTGTCGATTAAGCAGTTCATGGTCCTATTATAAGAGTGCCTGAACTGCTCAGTCTTCAGAAGGTTTGGGAAATATTATACTGAAATGAGAGGGCTGGCAATAGGGCAGCGACTGACACCTAGCCTGGCGATTGTCTTTATGTCTAAAGTGGAAGCACCAGTAATGGATTTCCGACTATTACTCTACTGTAGGTATACAAGTGATTGTTTGCTTATCTGTTCCACTCAAGAGGAGCTAGATAATTGTTTTAGATTGTTGAATGAACAGTCAGAGTATATTAAATTTACCCGTGAGCTATCAAAAGACGATTGGCTCCCATTCTTGAACGTGCAAATAAACTTGACTGAGGGCGGCTACATAACGAAATGGCACGGAAAGCCAAGTAATAAGAATATCCTGGTTCACTATTTCCCTTCTCATCCCTCACAAGCGAAGAAGGCGCTAGTAAAAAAACATGTTTCGAACAACAGCCAATGCATGTACGGGGAAGGAGCAAAGAGTAGAATCCGTGAAACTGACTCGGGAAATAGCCACTTCTAATGAATACGAATTTGTAGCCCCTCGGCTTAGATTTAGAGGAAATAATGCGCCTCCGAACGAAAACTCAAATGAAAGGAAAGTTTCGTTTATCCTTCCGTTCTTTTCAAATGAGATAAGTACAGCTATAAAACGCTGTTTGAAAAGAGCGGGTTTAGAGAAATCGGTGGTCATTATTGAACTGCCACAGAATACTCTAAAACGTTATCTAGTTCGCAACCGCTCATATGACCGCCTCTGTATAACAAAAAATTGTAAAATATGTCCTATCGGCAGAGATGGTAATTTCAAGAGAGTAGGTACACTCTACCTAATCTCCTGCAAAGCGTGACGTGATAAATATATTGGCAAAACGGGTAAGCCGCTCTATGCTCGCATAGAAGAACACCTAGCTGGCAAACGTCTTAGTAGGCGGAACACCACGCTAGGGACGCACAGAGCACAGAAGCACGACGGAGCTGATTTTGAAATCGAAGTCACCATCCTTGCGCAGGAGCAAAAAAACATCAGCGCGAAAGATCTTGTAAGCGTTTTGGATCAATACGACCAATCCAATCATAAACAGCAGGGAAGAATGCCTCGTTATCACTCGTGATTAGAGTCGGTATATAAGACTGTTGTTTTGCTGGGTAAGGTGCATTACGAGCCTATGTGATTTCCTTCCGATGATCTCCACTTGGATCATTCGATGGAACACATATAAAAAGCGGTGAGTATGTTGAGAGTTGATTTTGTGCTTGATGCGATCAAAATCTAGGTCTGGTAATCTTTTCTAAAGGAGTAATGGAGGTGTTTGACTGATTCGATTGCGGACAATTTGACCTTTCCAGGCTCTGAAGAAGGCGAACTGCCAAAACGTCAGCTGTGAGAGAAAGTTTAATGTAACACCTCGTGTTCTGCTTAAAGAAGAAAATCACAAATAAATTTTGTGGCTAAATTCATTCATTGGCAACATTTTTAAATTTACTTAGGCGCTTCACATGAGAGTTTTTGCAGTTTCGATTTAGAGGTTTATATCGAACTGGGCTCGGTATCAACGAATAGCTAAGAAGCCCTTTAATTGGCAATTACAGCAAGATTTGTGTTAATTGATGACATAAAAGCTTTTAGCGTGCGAGACATTTATCTTAAGCGAGGATTTGCTGTTTTTATAGATAGTAAACACCCCAAAAAGTGCGGTCATTCAGGAGTACACAGAGGCCGCTGTGCCGGACTTGTACACGTATGTTTGGCGTTCTTAAAGGTTTTGGATATGAAAAGATGATAAATCATTTGTCATACACCTTCGTGGTGGCTCGATCATTTTCCCCAGACTGTGCGTAACAACCTTCCAACACTGCCCACTTTTATGGGGAGGTACCAGATGTGATTACCACAGCGCATCTTACGTGTTTAAATTGTTCTTCACCATTTCAAAACGGTAAGGACCGTTCTTGCTCTCAACAGATTAAGTACGACAATGTCACAGCTCTGATCCTACCGTGCTGCCCCGCGCATTAGCAAGAAATTAGTAGTATTAAGTGGTTACTATGGGGGCAGTCACGAAGAAGGTTGTTGGTTCAGTACTCAGTACTCTGACACGACGCTTCACAGCAGACTGTTTAGCGCTGATTAGTGCTAAAAGTCCTGCATATGTAAATATCATAGCAAAAAAGTGCTCAGTTGATAACAAATCACCAGTTATGAAATAAAGCGGGTTGTTGAATAAATGGTTGAAATGAATTTATTGGTTGTGTTGAAGTATTACAAAATGAGATATGGTGTGTTAGTGATATGATGCACACTGAAGTGGAAACAAAAAAAAAAAACCGCTGAGAAGCTTAGTAGGTGCAACCTATACCAGCAACCTTACTGCCCAATAGCCAGCATAATTGAGCATCCAGAACAATGGACTGATCATCGTGTACGGCGGCGGGGCGGGCTGGCACCGTGACCCTACCGTAATCGTAGTGGTACCTTTTCAATGGCCATTTTCGCTGGCTTTTTTTTTTTACTAAGAATTGAAAGGCTTAAATTTAAGCAGTCCTACACTGATGAGAACACATTCTCATATCCCACTTCGCGTTAGCATCCACAGATTGTTAGCAGCAAAATTTGTTCAAAGCAATGTTGGCTAACGTCGGCAATTTTACCATTTTCAATGTAAGGGAGAGATAAATTGACGTGCAGTCTACTCAGTCAAGTACTCAAATAACCAGAGTTTTCATACAAGCGCGTTCCTCCCTAAAAACTAGGGCGCGGTTTAACAAGTTTAGCTCGCTTTCTCGTGATTGCACTCACCATATAGTTTGTTTCAAATCAAGCATTTACTCTCGGAAATCAGCCGAATGAAGTCTCACATTGACCTGGGATATAGTTGAGCCACAACACCAAAAAAAATCGTCTCATACTACTACGTCAGGTCACCGCACTCACATGACTTTGCTCTTGCGATCGTTTTGCATTTTCAAAATTGTTAAAATTCTCCGAGTGTTCTCGCTCACGTACTGGGTCTCCGTGCGAGGAAAGTGGGATTACGTAAAAATTTTCTTCGCTATGTCTATGTAACCTATTCGTGTCTCATGTACGCTTGATCTGACTCCAAAATGCCTTAATACATGCTCTTCTATACAGGCTCAGAGTCCCACCCGTTGTGTTTATTTCCGCATACTTTACAAGAAGGCACCCACACCGTATCTAAATTTGATCTCTATTTCCAACATCAAGGTATGGAATTTTGTCGTTCGTGTAGCTCTTATTTTAGAGCCTCCCTGCTCTGCCAACTTCCGCTGTAATTACTGGTGTTGTTCAGAACAAGTTCGCCAAGAGCGCACTTTCTGTGTGTAAATGGTAAGAGGAGAGATGACCATTATGTTTTAGTTCACTGACCTGCGGTAGTTGTCTTCGGTATGAACGTTTGTGCTATAGACAATTTTGATTAATTTCAGTTGGAACTTTGGAAATAGAGACTAAATTGCTTTCCGCTTCAGCGAGCAAATTTTATGCACTATAGCTGTCATAACAACTCAAATACGTTTGAAGCAAGGTAATGAGCTGTGGTCAATTACTGAAGCACTAGTTTCACATATTAGGGCATTTTGCAAAACTTAATGCTTGCGTTCAATTGCTAGTTCTCTCATTACTGAATATTGAGTTATTTGTCTTGGTAAATAAGTGTAAGACCATGTATCTGTGTTCAAATCATTTTTACATAACCTGTTGTCTCACTAAATTGTGTCCCAGCGACCCCATTACTTGATTCGATTCCTTGCGTGGACCTGCCACAAAGATTTTGAGGCGTTGCGAGTGTTGTTTCTACTAGTCTTGAAGATTTCGTTTACTCTATGAATAGTGTAAGATGCTGTCGCGAAAATCTTGCAATCTAGGAGCGAATCCGAGCTAAGGATTGCGTGAGAACGTCCCTTGACTCATTCCAAGAAAGTGTCAGTGAGAGTTGCACCAGAAACCAGACTCCTAATAACCTTTGCCAGTAACCAATTGGCCACTGCACAGTCCCTCCTTTTCAGGAATTGAACCATGAACTGAAAGGAAGCTGATGAGTTCAAACTAACAACTTCATGAAATAAGAAGAGCAAAGCGTGTGTTTAAGGAAGGTGTATATACTAAGGTTAAGTTACGTATAATTCTAGTAAAATGCGAAAGTGTCTGACTGAGAAGAAGAGTGCAGTGGCTGAATATGGCACGCATTTATAACCTCAAGAGTGCTCACATTAGAGCAAAACTCGGAACCGCACGTTTTTGTGTCATGGTCCCCAGATGTTACAATGTGACGCCACTCTCATTTAATGGTGAAGTCAATATCTTGGCTCTACCCATTTGCTTACCTGTGCATGCCACTAAGACATAACGTTGGTTCTCTAGTGGCTCGAACTAAGACTGTTCTGCATTTTTTATCTACTAGAAGTATTTATTGACCGCTTTTAGCTGTGGTTTGAGGTCACGAATAAATATCCAGCATTGTTGAGTGATATGCGAAATTCCAAGTGTCACGTGGGGACTCAAACTCGTACTACATCTTCACAAGGGCGCATGCTAACCATTGCTTTGCCAGTGCGCTTTTTCCTCTTTGTCCTTCATGCACCCTTTAAAGGGTGAAATGCGAGTTCAAATCCCATCGGACGTTCAAAATTTTGCATATCACTCAACAGTACTGAACACACCTGATAATCATTTTCTTTGAGCCACGCATGTCAGTGGTCTTTCAAAGAGGGCTGACTTATAGAGCCCGATACACGTGTTTTGATCTTGCGATCTTGTCAATCGGGCAGTTACCCTTTCTCGTCTTTTGATAATCTCTGTGGATGCTCCAGTCCTCACACTAAGAATCAGCAACGACGAACGTTTTACACTTTATGTCCACTGAAATTTTCACCAAACACAGAATGTTGTACACTCGATTGCCCTTGGCTGGTATAATCTATATATCATATCTTCCGTTTCGAGTGCTTTCTTAAGACCGCAGCTCAAATTACAATATGCCCGATGATCAATTTTTGAGCCATGCATGTCAATGGTCTGTCAAAGAGTGCTGATTTATAGAGCCCAATACACGTGTTTCGATCTTGCGAACTCGTCAGTCAATGTATCGGGCTCTATAAGTCAGTAATCGAAACGAAAGATATGATATATTGAATTTACCAGCCAAGAGCAATCTAGTGTACAACACTCTGTGTTCGATAAAAATTTTACTGAACATAAAGTGTAAAAGGTTCGTCGTCGCTAACTCTTAATGTTGCGACTGGAGCGCCCACAGAGATTAGCAAAAGAAGAGAAAGGGTAACTGCCGACTGACGAGATCACAAGATCAAAACACGTGTATCGGTCTTTATAAATTAGCCCTCTTTGTCAGACCACTGACATGCGTGGCTCAAGAATTTATTATCACGCATATCGAAATTTGAGCTGTTGTCTCAAGAAGACACTCGAAACGAAAGTACTGGATATACTTTCTAAATCTTGTAGAGATCTAATTTTGGCTTTATTTAATCGCTCGTTTTCTTGCGAATATTCACTCATGAACTTTCCTATATATGCTTTGATAAGGCTGCCTTAAGAACACATCTGCTTGCTACTCATGCACGAATGGGGAGTAGGGGGAAATGTCTGGAGGGTCAGCCTTGCTCGAGCCGTTCACAGGAAGCTCTATCAGTCTTGCGCTACGCTTCACTGGCATTCCCCCTTATGCGACATTCGTGCACAAATAGCAAGCGGATATGTTCCTATGACAGCTTCATTTTTAAGTATATACAAGGAGTCTATGAACTAAAATATTTGCAAAAAAAATGCGCAATTGAATGATACCAGAATCAAGAGCATGCAATAACTTTATGTTATCAAATTCGGTGTTCACTGCCGTACAGTAAAAACCTAGGTAACGACCATATATCAGTGAGCGAAAAGGAGATTGATCATTTTTGCCGCATTCCGACCAAGTGACTTTGTTGCATTTATCGTAACACTAGATTTCCAACTCACACTAGTGTAAGTAAACTATTTATATGCAGCATCAAGATTACAATAGCAACGATATGAGCCATAACAAAATTTTAGATGGAAAAATTATATAGACACTAAAATGATGTTCTCATGGAGGTGACTGAGATTATCACAGATTACAAATGCGATGGGCAGACGGATTAAATGCTCCTACCACCAACCGAGTGACAAAGTGTACATGTTAGAAAGATAACAGGCAATTAATTTGCAAAAATTTAAAGAATCTATTCTGTAATGCAATAAAAGAAAGATGATTTTAGCACAACTAATTGTTAGAAAGAAATATATCATGTGACTGTGCTTAATTATGCTTATTAAGACGGATAAACTAACAACTGAAGGTTATACGATGAGCTGAAGCACGAGGGAAAAGATGACAACAGTGATAATACAAGGTAAAGTTATATATTGTCAAAAGTAAACATTATTGAAATAGAAAGTTTTTGGCAATTAAGAAAGTAAATATTCTATTAAGTAGTCGCTATGCCAATAGAGGAAATGAAAGGCTGAGAGAAGGCAGAGCTACAATTTTGGTTGGTGTGGTAGATATCACCTAGGCAGGCTTCGATAAGATTAATTTATGTTTGAAACACTAAGACTTTTACTTCTGCTCACATTTCTGGTTTCCTATCGATGTATTCGAAACAGCATACTGACATAAAAAAAAAACAGAACATACGTAAAAGTTGACACATTAAGCAAAAAAATCAAGCACTGAGAAGACGAAACTGAGACCTTCGTGGAAATTTTTTGATTAATTAATAATATGTAAAATATGATTAATAAGTTTTTTCTTGAAATTAGTGGCTCTGCACTATCTGAAGTCCCAAAAATGGTATCGCCACCAAAATGTAAGCTTTTTACTCTACATTTACTGGTGAGCAAATGCTATAGTAAACAGCTACTATCACAGCAGCTTGTGATCACAGTAATAACTCGTCATTAACAAGGTGAGTGGAGAGGACTGATGAATGTTTTTCAAACGATTAGACGACACTAAGTGAGAAGACGTCGTTGGCGAAGCAGCTATCAGCAGCCGATCGAAGATAACTATCGACTGTTTTATTACATTGCCTCCGTTTCTTTCTTTATTTTTCCCTGATAAATTTCAGAGGAATCCAACCGTGTTACTATGAGACACTCATTAGGAGGCTGAAGTTAGATCTAAACTCATCTTGGGCTTTTAACTCAATAGCTCATGCGTTAAGACACTAAAAATCGAGAAACTATCTAAATCCTAATGCTCGCAATTGAAGCTACTATGCACCTTGTCTGATGCGTAGACCATCCTGAAAACGTGTATTACATGATTTGAACTGGCCATCGATAAAATGATAGGCTTTCGTGGCAACATCTCTTGGAAAGGACCTACTTCCACTTCATTCGAGCAAACTTCACCGAACAAATTTCCAGTCGAGTGACTATGGAGGTCACCACGCAGGGACCAACGCTTATCGGAAAATAAGTCGAATCAACGGCTATCAGAGGACGAAGATGATATAACATTGCCATTTGGACACTATCTTCTAGTGCGTTTCATCTATATCTGTTTGTTTTTGAATGCGAAAATGGGAAGGCATAACTAGAAATCTCCGCCGTCTGCTTTGCATTGTGGAGCCCATGAAGTCAAAGCTATCCATCTTATGATGCCATGAAAGCCATTTTAGCAAGTTTGAGATATTTCTGCATTGTCGTCGTTTGTAATATGACATAGCAATATCGAATAGGGATGAAGTTAACCAAGAACAAAAAATGGGTTATCCAGTTATATTTACTCTGTTAAAAACAAGTGTCGGTAGCGTAACAGTTCAGCACGCCCAACGGATAGGGTGAAATGTGAGTTCGAATCTCACGTGACGCAAGTATGTTATAAGATCATGCTACCGCTAAAGGCTGTCAAATAAAGAGGTGTGATTGATTATTGATAGCCAATATTTGTCAGCATCAGTGGACTCAGCGTCGACAGCGACCACCCATGCCAGACCGTTGACGGTTGGCCGCTGACAGTTTGACACGTAATATTGTCAAAAAAGGGCGTCGGTATTTTCATTGGTTTAGCGCGCATCCCCGGATAGGGTGAAATGTAAGTCGAATCCCACCTGACGCTAAACTTTTTGCACATTACTCTTCCCCACTAAATATTTACTTTGTTTGGCCACTGCGTAACACAGAGTACAAGCGATTGCTCACGGCGGTGGTTAAACCTGATGCCTACTGCCAGCGAGCAAGACAGTGCGTTCATTAACTACCCGGTGTATTTACTCTAAGCAACACGCCAGAATCAGGACATACCTGCTCCTGCTCTCAGCGAATACGGTCCGAGTTGCTCTGCTTTCAACTGCTCCTTCTCTTCTCTTGTACTGGTGCTCTCGGTTTTGCTAAATTTATTGGCTGCTTTAATGAACCGCTTCATTGCATGAAGAGCACTCGTAGAAAATGCCATGCCAAAGAAAAAGCCAATTCATTGATTCAAAATCAGATCAGCGCAATTAAATCAAATCAAAAACTAGAGGAATGAATGACTTCATAGTAAAATGGGGTTCTGTTTACATCTCAATAAAAGAAAGACAGTACTGACCTGATGAGTACGGTAAGAACCCTCTGGCTTAGTAAGACTGTCTTCTATTATATCACTTTATTAGTTAACGGCGAGCGCATAGTCCCAGAGTGATTTTGGCGCTACTGTAGTCTTTGAAGAATAATATAGCTGCACGACATGAATAGGGCTCGAGTTGTAACGAATATACACTTCTTGGGCTACCTGAAAAATTGTTAAGAATAATGAACTCATAAAAAATGAATACTACTTGAGACGACGACAGAAAGTCGAGGCCAGAGTGGCTGTGATGCTCACTGCGGCTCAGCATGGAAAAATCCTCACTTCCCAGCACAATTTCGCAGTCAGCAAGCAATGCGCTATGGAAGCCACAGCCAGGCCATACTCGACATCTTAGGAAGACGTGCACAACCAGTTTTTACGACGTTCAAAAAGTAGACGGAAGTGAACTGAATTTATTGAGGTACTGAGATCTGCACGCTGAAAAAACAGCGATAAGCATTAATGAATTGCTAAAGAATAAAACTGTATTAATGACAGATACACAAACCTAAGACGGTTGGTATTGCTTGACGAGGATGCCTTCGAGATAATCTTCTCTGCAAACATCTCATTCGTAACGGAATTTGTCATCTTCTAACATCTCGCAAATGCCGTAGTATGTGCTTCTGGTCGTCACTATGCTTCTTGTCTTTTACAAGCACATCTAATAGAATATTTGTGACTCTTTTCCTGCTATTCTTCCTCATGAGGAGATTGAAATGTGGCAGTAAGTAATGCTGATTTGAGGCTGCCTTCCATATTTCTTAGCGTTACGTATACCGCCAATACTCTGTTTCGCCTTATCCACCACAGTTCCAGACTTTTTTGAATCTGCTTTTTCCTCAATCGCGGCAGATGATTACGCATTTGAACACCGCCTTTAATGCTTCTTGAAGCAACGCAGGTTGCCTCTATTTTTCTCTTTCTTGTTCGCTATATTTTTCGCCTTCTTCTGATTCTTTTCCTTACATTCTTTTCCTTGATGCGATTGTAACTTGGCAGCCAGTGACGGTTACTTGAACTTCTTCTGCTCTTCCCAGTGTTTCTGATGTTGCCAAGATTTTTTTCCTCACTGTGCCTTTGTACGTAGGCACTTCTCCACTTTCTTCCCCATCGTCTTTTTTCGACATTTTTCGCACTTTATTGATCAGATTCATTTTTCATATCACGGATCAGTTTCAGTATCGAGTGAGCCGCAACGAGCAATACACTTACTTCTAAGGCCGCTTGAATTTACTAGTAGGCCAACAGAAGGAATAAAAGTGGAAGTAGAAGAATGCAAAGAGGGCGAACCCGTTGCACTTGCACACGATCATTGAGAAGACGTTCACGCCAATCATACGGCCGCTGCTTGTTATCCCGACGTAGAAGACGCCTTGTCTTTTTTCGGGCCGATTGATCCGAGCCGTGCTCCACTGTTGTTCGTCTTCGTGTGGTCTTCGCTCTCGTCTCTTTCGAGTCGGGTTTTCATCGAAGAAACACCGCTCAATCATGTGCAGGTGATTCGGCAGCTGTGTTTTGGAAACACATCGTTGGTTCTTAAGCCTAAATGAACTTCAATTACATATACTGTTACGTAGGAGATCAAAAAATTGGCTCAGGCATTAGCTTACATGGCGCCAACACCTTTGAAACTCACAGTTATTGATAAGTCATTTCGATCAAATGGTGGGATTTGATTCATTACGTAGTAAATGATGTGCATTTTCTGCAATGCTCTCAAATTTTTCACCGTCTCATTGTGGTTGAGAGGTGTTCATGAGTGTCGAAATTTAAGCTACAACGAAGGACACAAGGTCTCCTACCGTTTCTCTTCCCCTCACAACAAGGTCACTCAAAATGGGAAGGAGTTCAGTGTTTCCACCCTCAAAGACTAACTAAGAGTAAATCATGTCAGAAATGACCACCGCTTTGGTAAGTCAACAGTCACAAGTGGTAATCTTTCTCTGATTCACAAAAGCCGCTATGATGTGATGAAGATTTGAGGGAGTTCTCACTAAACTAGCCTCTGAACTCCAAGAAAAAAAGCTTGTCCAGCAAATAACTTTCATCCTTATACGTCGCACACTGGGTGCTTCTGTCTACAACCATGATCCCCATACAAGGAAATTAGGTGACGAAACCTTCGTTATTCGTAAAGAGAGGTTACCATCACAAAATATCGGACGCTTTGGTTTTGTTGCTCACACACACGTCTTCTATCTAATCATTGTGCACGAAGTCCTCAGAGCGTCTGGCTTGCCTTCTTCACTAACTTTTGCATCAAAAAAGTCACTATCATCAACTGTTACTCATCTACTTTTACAGCTGATCATAGCGGAACAGATGCGTTCTATAACAATCTGGAGAGAATCATCCACTGCCAAAGTCCTCCTGCAAGTTTGCTGTTAGAGAATTTAACGTCAGGTTAGAAACGGCCACCTCAGCGGAAATGAATACAGGGCAAGAAAATTCGAAATGGGAGAACGAAACGAGAACGGGGAGCGTCTTATATGACGCCTGTACATGGCATATTCCTTCCACGGAAAATCATTTTTCGAGAAGATGGAGAGCCGTCGGCAGGTATGGCAGTCTCTCAACGGCAAAACTCATGCGTAGATTTGCCATATATTCACCAAAAGAAAAATGCCTCCTTTTCGACACATTACTGGTAGCAGGTTTCTGTACAGAATCTGATCCATCTCTTCTGTGAGAAGACTCAAGTCGGCCATAAATTGAAGAACGGCTGTCATCGCTCAAGAAAAGCAATTGTGACTTAGACTTATCAAAATTATAAGGAGTAGGCATTTTGGTAATTTTGAAACCACATTTGGACTTGGTAAAACGGACATGAGTACTCCTACCTATCAGCCATTTTCAGAACCTTCTAAAAACACATTTTTCGCTTTGATTAAGAGCTTTTATAACCAGTCAATAGTTTTGGTCTTGTGAATCTGAACGGTATACTTTGTCTTCTTAATAGTCTTTATATTGCGTCGTAATAATGGCAACAAAATTTTTTACACTCATGCATTTTCCACTGAACAAAGCTTTTCCTTTAAAAATTTTGTGATCTTTCTATACCACAAATCTCGACAATCTAACATTGTATTTGGTTTTCCAAAAAGCATTTCATAGGCTGCCACAGGTGGTTGCACTGCGCGATCGATGCAGACAATTCCCTTATCCTAGCCGTCAAGTAATGCAAGCCGAGTGAGAAATCTGATATTGTTTTGGCTGTAACAAAGCACTAAGAAGCTTTATTTGGAAACCAACTACATTTTTGATTGTTGAGATTCATGCTAACGAAAGGTTTCAGATGCACTTCAATAGTAAAGATAAAATTCTATTCCACACTCAAACATTTCTCCCTGAGCAAGTCGTTTCCACTAAATTCTCAACATTCGTTCAATGACTTATCATGATGATTTCATTGATAACTATCCTTTTGAGAAACTTCTTTCTGTACTGTAGCAGCCGAAAGAACACTGTGTTTCTTAGGTAATCGATGTGCTGCAAGAATAGCTTCAGATTGGGGCCAGGTTGCGAAATCCCATTCACGCATCCGAACAAGAAGTGCGCGCCGAGTGTGAAATACAATTTTGTTTGAGTCACTAGAGCGCAGTGAAAATTTTTTTTTACAAAAACTATGTTCGTCATTGGAATTCTGAGTGCTAAAGCTATCAAATAGTTAGTGACAGTCCAGAAAAAGGAACTTTGTGCGACCAACAGTGAGAAAGTGTGAAACATAAGATTAATTCTATGGCGACAGGTGAGTCACAAGGTCATCAAGACAAAAAAAATTTGCTATTAAATTTCTCGAAATTCACGCCACCGAAAGAGTGCCGAAACTCTAACGGAAACCGAAAAACGCGTCTTTCCAAGAAATTCAAACAGGGTAAGGAAAACATAAAAAGACTTAAAAATTATGGAAATTCAATATATCAACGTTGAGCTTTTGGAGACGAAATATATTCAAGTGGATACGCAGATTTTTGGAGCCTTTTCTCTCTCTTCTTTATAGCAATATTTATTACATAAATTGCGCACATGTGTGCAACAAAATATCACGACTAATGTGATCTATTTCTTCTTCGCAGCGGTGGCTTTCTTAAGGGACTTAGGACGTGCAGATGTAGGCTTACCGCTCTTGACAGTATTCGGAGTTCTCGCTGCCTCCGCTTTCTTTGTTTTCGGCTTCACTGGTGCCGGTGTCGTAGCCTTCTTCTCAACATTTGATTTCTTGGTCGACCTAGGGCCTCTATTTTCTGGACTTGCTGGTTTTCTCTTTTCGCTGTTGACGTTATTCTTGTCCCTTAAATAAGACACTTTGTACTCCTTCTTCTCACAAAGCTTGAAACTCCCATCTAT
>JAHQIW010002678.1:0-26815 GCA_019055375.1 Parelaphostrongylus tenuis
AAGGGATTTAGTACACTAGATCACATCCCACAGGATTCACAGACTCTTTGAAGCTTTCAACAAGAGTTACAAACAACCACTCTGTCTCACTTTCATTGATCTGAAGAAGCTTTTGCATTCTGGTGGAAACAGAAGCGGTTACAGAGGATCTGGACAACCAGAGTGTTCCTACTCGGTACGTAAAAACGATCCTTCGTGAGCTTTATAAGGTATTTACGCCCAGACCCTTTTTTATTCTACAGCAATTTCACCATCGACGTAGGAGGGGGAACGACAAGGCAATACAGTTTTCGTCACATCTATGTCACTGCCACCCTCTAAAACATCCTGCGAAACATTAAAAAGAGCCGACAATTCAACCATCTTAGTATTGCTGATGAATCGTACTCATAACACCAAGCGTCAGCCCAAGCAAAAAAATTCTTGACCCAATTTCGACAGCGGCCTATGGAAGGACTGGTCTTCAACTAAATTTTACAAAAACGATGTTCATAAAGGACGGATGGGGTTTTGAATGCCCCATTCACGCTCAACGGAACGAAAATCTCCGAATGCTTCAGTACGTCTATCTCGTTCGTGAAATAAACATGACAAGTGACTCAGCTCGAGAGTTTGAGCAGCAGGAAGCGAGCTGCTTGGAACGTTTAGAGAGCATCGGAGATGTAGTGAAGAAAACAAAGAACATCCACTCCGTGCCCACCTTTTTGACTCGACTACTATCCCCGCCCTAACGTATGCACAGAAACCTGGTCGCTACGTAGCAGGTTGAAAGATCACTTGGCGTTATCGAACGCGCAGTAGAAAGGTCGATGCTAGGAGTATCCGGTATCTCGCAAATGAAAAAGGATCCAAAGTTCCGACCTACGTCAGCGATCGAAACCAGAGACGCCGTTCTACACGCCAGGATATCGAAAATAAGGTGGGCCGGACACGTGATGCATTTCACACGACGGCCGATGGACGAGAGACGTTGCCGGTTGGATTCCTCGGACCATCAAGCGCTCTACAGGAAGACCACCGACTTGTGGGTTCAATTTCTTCATGTAAGGTATAGAAGATAGATATGATGCTCAGCGAATCCCTTGAGCGAGGAGGACCCACTGGGATACCCTTGCAGGCTATAGGAAAAAACGGAAGTGTTGCTGGTTACTCGAGAACCAACGGACGGCAGTGATACAAGTGTTCTGTCAGTATCAGTGGGTATAATGGCGATAGCACTGCCCACCAGACCGTCGACCGTTGGCTACTGGCAGATAAAGCTTTGCAGCGTAGATAGAGTGTTGTGCAAACGAACGTGGGTAGTGCAAAGGATCAGCACGCCTTCCCTGAAAGGTGCCTTTCGGGTTCGAATCGTGGCAGATGAAATGTTTTTACACGGCGCTCTAGATTATGGTATGTTTATAAAATCATTCCATCGCCTAAGCGATCAAATAAATGATTTCCAATTTGGAAGTTTTTTGACAGTTTTAAAACATGGATTTAGACTACACCCCACATCTGGGTAGTCACAAGTAACACGCTTATCACCTGGCTCGACATTCTGGGAAATTGATAGATTTCAGCAGAAAAATTATTGTCTTGTTTGACCTGCCCACCACTGAAATAGTGCTTATAACGCGGACGTTTTCAACGAGCTATTAAGGATCCCGAACTTTCAACTTTATCTTACCATGTTGAACAGAAGAGCATTATGTCAGGCTGATTATTTGGAGAAAGACCCAGCTCAACCTTGGCTAAACAGAAATTATTATAATTCCAACTAACATCACTTAAGAGCCCAAATTATTTTTGAAGATAACTAATCACGTCCCCATCTTTATTTTATGCCTAATTCATATTCATCCAGTAAATACTACGTGAGATATAACCACAGAAGCGCTGCGAACGAGCATAATCCCGAATGTGAGGCGGCTTTGGCTTCGAACGCCGCGATCCTCCGTCCCAGGAGCTCAATGAGCTTTCTGCACCCCATCCAGACTCATGCTCTGCCCTTCTCTTGGATTATTGGAAAGCCAAAATAAACTAATTAAAGTGAACGAAAAGGTCATGTAAATTCCATAACAGTGCTTTATAAAAGTCAGTCATCATAGAGACAACCAAAAGAGATCTAGTATATACCCATACTTTTGAAAATCAGATGATTCTTCGAATAAGATAATGCTTTTCACGCGGAGGAAAAAGAGCATTACATCTTTCCAAGACTTTGTTGCTCATGAGTGTTCGGTTCATGAAGCTTTCGTTTATAAAAATTTTGTTCTCCTCAGTGCCCTTCAAACAATGATCGCTTAATAATTGTTGAATTGCACATTTGCCCCGTCTAAACAGAAAAAATCAAAAAAAATCTATATGTGAAGTGTACAGTGTGATAAAATTTGTGTTCAAGACTTTTTTGGGAAGTAATTAGAAATATGTAGTAGAACAAGTCAGTGAGGAATCCTCTTTTTAACTCTGTATGGGAGAAATGCTCAAATTGTACACCCTGTTAATCACGAAGATACTCTTCGTTGGTATTGTGTAACTGAAAAAATCTTTTCGTAAAGGAACAATTCCTGCACGAAAGTTCCCATTTTTGAAAATATAGAATGAATAATTATAATCTATTATAAGGCATAACGTTTTTAATTTGTCGAGTGTAACTTTTGATACTCTAAATACATACTGTAAACCCCGTCAATGAAATAATCTTCAAAGTCTCACATTGCAGAAAAATCTGTTTTTCGAATAACAATTTTGCAGCAGTGTCCGAGAAGAAATGTGAATAATGTTGGGAATGTGCTATTATCCCATCAATATGGCTTCTGCATGAAAAAAGGGAAACTTCTTAGACACAAATGAAAGTTTTTCTACTTCCATACAGAGTTTTTCTCACGAATAATTTATCCTCAATGCAAAAACTAAGTTTTCCTGGAACCAAAATCTTGCGCTGAATATATTAACAAATCCGCTGTCAACTTAATACAAACGCCTTCTGAAAGCTTAAGACTACATATGTCATAACTCCAAGGATTCACATATCCTGTTTATTCTTTCATAAGTCCTTGAGAGAACACACATGTAGTAGTTTGTTGCGCTCCACCTTTAAACCAAAGCGCTGGTCAAATAGTGGTAGAGGTGTATTGCGGACCACATGTGGTATTTCACGTTCATTGTGATCAAATCTAGGTACGGGTCGGATTCTTCCAACAGTTAATATTCCTCATTGGTTTTCTCTCTTTTTTCTTTATAGAAGTTGGTGATTTAAAATAGCTGAATCTATTTTTATTTGCTCCAGATGACCCTTGTATGTTTGATCCAAATCGTATTTCAGCAGTTTGGACTTCGTTGGTGTTTGCCTGTGCTTCGGTTGATAGTCGTTGTTTAACATCTTGAGGTGTCCCGAAATGCCGTCTGTAGCGAAGGAGTCTGACGAACGATCGACGAGGGCGCCACCGAGATGCGATTTCCCCAAGATTAACTGTGTTTTTCGGTATATTCATTTATTTTGGTGGAAAATTGAGTATCTCACTGAAACTGGCATTCTTGGAGCTGCAGAAAAACGAGGCCATTCGGCGGAGTTCTCGAACGATTCTAAACATGTCTTTGGTCGCGCTAAAAACAGTGGCTACCCCGGCACCTCTAGTGCGTGCGTTCAGGATAAAGCGATTAAGGTTTCGTACTTAATAGCATAGTGATTTGATCTTCATGACCATCCCTCTCCTGCACTGCTTCTCTTGGGCGTGTTCTCAAAAGTTTTATTACATAGAAAGACATAAACATGAAAGATGTATGGTCGTAGATCACAAAAATGATGTCAACGAGGTATGTGACGTCAACTTCGGGAAGTGTTTCCCTCTTAATTACGATACCGTGCCAATACATAGGCCTCGAAGAGAGGTAATACTCAAGTATCAAATCGTAATGTTCTATAGGAAGCTCGCACACCCAGTGGAAACTCGCAAGTTACTTCCTGATGTTCCATTTGGAAATCCGTTAAGGGACGAACTTGTGCCTTTTCAAGGACTAACCCGAACAGTTCTCAGGTGCTTGACGGACCCGAATCAGCGCTGTTCTTGCGCCGCCGTTGCGTCTTATGCTGTGATTAACGCGTTGACAGCATTACGAAGTTGTATGTGAGAGGTTAACAGGCTTACAATATGAGGTTCAAAATGTGGAGGTAGAGGCACCTGAAAGCACCGTACCCCTGCTGAGGGCCCTGCAGTACTTGCTAGAATTATTTTTGATTGAACATGACGAATGAAACACGCGAAGATCAGTGGGCAAAACTAGAAGCTTTACGAGTGTTTACGATGAATCTCACGTCACCTTCAGTGACGGAGTTTCTAGTAGCGGAAAAGTGATTGTCGAAGTGGAACCGCTCGCAAAGCCTGTCACGTTCTACATCACAACTATAATGTTAAGTTCTCCATCATAATCTTCAAAGTTCACTGACGTATATCAATTCATAATTAACTTTCAAACAAACCAATTACATAGGTTTTTTCGTTTCGTTGTGACTCTCAGACCATCAAAGTAATATGGGCCATCTAGCCTAGCGACACATAAGGTCAGCGTCCTTCTCCCGAGGTGGATATCGAGAAAATTTTCATAACTGGCTAGCATTAGTGGAGCACGTGGCCGAGTGGCTGTGATACACGACGTGGGCGCGTGGAGCCGAGCTCCACCCCCGACTCTCTCCGGCAGTAACACCAACGTCTTATGAATTGCCATAGCCAGCTATCCTTGAGATTGCAAGGAGACGGGGTAAACCAGTGTTCTACGACGTTTAAGAAGAATACGAAAAACAAGTCCAGTGCTAGAAGTACTGGGAGCCGCACAATGAGAGAAAACAGTGAGAAAGTGGATCAACCAGAGTGCTAAAGAGGCATGAATAGTCTGGAACGTTTTTCTTAGAATCATACGGCAGTACTTTACGTGCCAAAGCCAAACCGACTTTCACTAAACCAACGTGAGAAATAAAGACTATCTTGTAAATTGTGCTTTTTTGAAGAGGTTTTTCAAATCGTGATTTTCTTCGAATTTGATGACTAACTTCTTGGGAATTTTGCTTTCTTCAGAGCTGTTTTTAGGTTTAAGTTTACAAAAATAGGTTAGACAGCCTAAATCAAAGAACAGCTCGCGAGAGATTTCCTTATTTTCATTTTTCATGCTTGAGGTCAATTCGATCTTTCGGCCTATCAATTAAATCATTAGCTTCGCTGCTCATCAAGATTATATCGATTTCCATCTTGAAACTGCATGTACTGCATGATTTTTGTTTATGGCGAAAATCAGCATTCTTACTAAATTTCGTCTGTTGTATTTATGTTTAGCCTACCCTCCAGAGTACCCTAAAGTTCGACTTGATCGCGAACTTGAACGTGAATGGATGAATTAGCGATTGGTAAGTATGCTTCATTTGAGTAATGAATTTGAAACAAGAAACTGCTCTTCCAAATGAAGCAAGCACAAATTTTAGTATAAAGAATAAAGGATAGGAGCGCAGTGGCCGAGTGGTTGTGATGTTGATCACGGCGCACGTGGAGCCGAGCTCCACTTCGTCCCACTTCTCTCCGGCACTCAACTACAGTCAACAACAACGCTCTATGGAACGCCACAGTAAGGCTATCCTCGAGATTGCAAGGAGGCTCGCTTAACCAGTATTCTACGCCGTTCAATAAAATGAAAAACGAATTGAATGCTTGAAGTACTGAGATCCACAGTGACACTGTGATGACGGATCAAATAATAAGTAAAATAGAGGATACTGCTCGCGACGACGAGCAGTCCCTATCGGATGCGCCATGTGTTTCGTTTTATTCAAGCATCGTTGAGATTAAATGATTTGCAGCAGCTCGCCGAACTTTAGGGTCAGTGCTGCTACACTCCCTGGCAAACCGGGCACCAATTCAATGACACTAGAGGGATCGAATGTTTTGTGAGCCCTGAGTGCGGGATAGATTAGTCGACCACGTTGCTCTCAGAGAGCACGCTTTCGACGATTTAGACTTCAGAGTCTTTTTATAGCTTTGAGACTACTCACAGCAGCGCGACCCAAGAATATAAGGACAGTTTGTAAAATATATTCTGCTCTATATCTTGCCTACCGGAATTCAGTGAATGGATTCTTCGATTTTTACAAATTAAAACTACGAGTTTTACTTGATCATAGCACTTTCAATAGAAAGTTTGGTGCAAATTGCTGTATATAACGGTTTATCGGCTAACGTCTTTCTTTCACACATCAACTATTATTAGCATACTTGAAGAAGTTTGTAATAGGAATCTTGGTATGGGTGTTCTACTTTTTTTGCTGTGAAGCAATCGCCGATATTGATAAGAGCAGTCTTCGTGATTTGGCAGAGCTTTGCACCGATGATACGCCCTATGGAGTGAAAAATGTACGTTTTCTCTAGAGTTTTCCTTCAATTTTCAAATATTTTAAGGGTAAAACTTGTTTGAGTTCCCTTATTTTGTTATTTTAGAACATACAAGGTACTGAGTTGTTACGGCGCGTAGCTGATTCTAGTGCTTAGTTAGCAGATTTTCACTTTCAGTCGAATTACTATCTGTGAGGTCAGTTAGAGACGAAAGGTTTTCCTCAAAAGAGAGATTAAAGCCTTTTGTTTAGGTCTGCTTTCAGAACAAAACGGATAAACAACGTTTACAGTTTCAGACCCTGTCAGCATATATTCTGTAAGGAGTGTGTTGCTGCCTACTTTTCCGAGATTTTGAGGAATCAAGAGGTAGGAGATTTTTTCGAAAAGTTTTTTTCCTATTTGCGTAGGAAGGTGCCTATTATGAGATTCGACCTCTGGGATGTCTAGCCACTGCTTGCAATACGACGGCTCCTTATCAGGTTATTCTAGATAACATAGTGAAGTATGTGCTCAAGATTATGATCTTTTAACAATTTTAGGCTTGCGTAAAAGCATTTGTAGTTTCTAGGGCGAAGTTACCATCTGGAGCCGTAATTATTCTTGAACCAACCTAAAACATCATGAACCGTCTGTTATTTGTTGATTCGTATAATTTAGCAATGTAGTTAAGACAGAATACGAGCGATATGAATGAATATTTTTTGAGCAAGCCTTAGCAGTTATGGATGATGTCGTCCCTTATCCTCCTAAAGTATGCTAAAAACCAGTTCTTGTAAGTGAAAGGTAATCCTTTAGACGAGTAGTTTTTTTAGGGTTGCTTCTTCTTTTTACTGTCTTTATTTTGGTGCTTTTCTTCGCCTAAATCCTGTCTTCAACTATTCCTCACAAAACTCGTAATTTGGCTAGTTGCGGAATGTGCGGTCACTCCTTCTGTGTTCTTTGTTTTCGTGCCTGCCATGGATTAGATGGATGCCACTTCAAAACCGATAATCTTATGATGCAACGCTTTATTAAGCACTTCTATCTCCTTATTCAATAATGTTTATTTCTTATAAAACTCTTTGCTCCCAATGACATGCGACTGATGTGTACAAATCGTCGTCTCATTGCTTTTCAATAGTGTTATGATGTTCTCATTATACATTTGAGAATGCTGGGGTGATACGCTAAGCATTCGATCCCTGATTGGAGTTGAACCCGCTTTTCGTCCATACTAGGAGCGTCTGCTACTACTGCACCACCCGAGGCCACAGCTTACTAGAAAAAACCCATTGAGGGTCGGTTTGTTTACACGTCGATGGTTTATCCTTTTGAGGACCGCCGTTGATAGGAAGGCGTCATCTACACGTCTAAGCATGCATGTCTGTCTGTCTGAGCCCGCTCTTCCCCACGAGACAAGACGCTGCCACCACGGTAGCTAAGTGAGACTTGACGTCGCCCGGTAAATATTAAGGAAACCCTCCTGATCTCCGAAGGGTTATAGCAAAGAAGCAGTGTAAGCAAAGCGGTGGCCTTGGTGGTATGATGGTAGCCCCGCCTCTGACATCGCTAAAACACGAATTACTCCTGTCTGAAGTGAACGTTCTACATGTCATTCAACATGCTTAGATGATACTTGACTATTTCATTAGATAAACAACGATTGATTGCGAAATGGAATACAGCCGACAAAACAGAATGCTTGCAAATGGCTCGGGGATTTGGTGGAGAACAATCTGCAGCATCTCAATATAATCTATGAATTTTTACCTGTGCTTGTCTCATAGTAATTTCCAAGACCGACTATGTATTAACCTCGGCATCGTAGGAATATATTAGTAGTATTTCTGTTTAGCAGTTCCGAGTTGCTACTATAAATAGTACAACAATCGTGATGGCTTACTATATTTAACACCTCGGAACTGCTGAACAGAAGTACTATTAATATGTGATTGTCTTAGTCAAGAGGTCAACCAGATGGACAAACCGAGTTCCATAACAGAGTCCTAATGATCGGCTTGAATCAAATGTAAGAGCATGTAGGATTTTGTATAGAAACACAAAGAACATATCTTTGGACATTTCTTTATTACCTCGATGTACACCTCGAAGATCTGTATACAGCACATCTGCTTGAAAATAAAAAATCGCTGTTTTTTTGCGCTCCATAAGGGAGATGACGCTTGAAAAATGCTATCTCATGGAGGCTTTGTAGTGATAATTGATGAGAAGGCGGTGATCGGACTGTTGTAATTCACAGTCGTCTTTAGATGTTCAAAATCCCAGATAAGGTCAGATAGATATAGGCCAAAAATAGTCCTTTACCTCACTCAAAGTGAATGCGTTGCAGTGGCCAGCTATCGAAAGCAGCCATGAGGCGACTGGTTCCTATTGAATTTCAAGGCGAAGAAAGAAGACCCTTGATCATTGGCTGAGGTTCATCATAAAAACTCCGAGCCTAATTTTGTGCACCCCGCCTTTTTTTGGCCCACTGTTTGAACTCAAGCTGAAAGTTCAAGTTGAACTGAAGCTCGTCATAGACTAATAGTTTATATGGGCGATGGTACATATAATATCGAGGTAAATTTGAAGAAAATGTCGAAGTTAGTGGAATGAAATCTACAGTAACAATGAATGTTATAGGCGAGGCAATGGCTTGAGACACTCTTGTAATCAATCAACGAACGCTTACGGAACGCCTTATCTAACCTACTTCAACCTTATATATTGCAAGGACAATCATCTCGACGAGCAATGTACTACACTCTAAAGAAGACGAGATATCAAAGCAGCATCGAAGACAACACGAGAATTGTTCAAAGCTTACAGGGATAAGTGCGGGGAAAATATCAGGTTGAGCAGAGAGTTTTGGGGAATTTTTGAAAGCTTTTTTTTTTTGTTGTTATCTCCGTGTTGCTTTTTTATGATAGTTTTGTATATATCTACCTTGTTCATCATTTCAGCTCCAAAATGCCTATCTAAAGTGTTGGCTTACATGGACCAGCGCTAAGTTTTCTCCATTTTCATATATCAATTGATTATGCGAGGTTTATAGAAAGTCGAACTTTTGAATCCTTAAAAACGTCTATGAGACTAATAAGCGTAAAGGGGTGGTAGCGCGACAAAATTGGCTGTGGGCACATGGTTTAAGTGATTCAAAGACGACAATTTTGATGTCGAAGACATGTCTCGTTTTGGATGGCCATCTGCTGTGGATGAAAGTGACTCGAAAGCCGCTTTGAATGCTGAGCTTTACCGAGCAATTGTGATGTGGCTGAAGAGGTTTGTGCTTTGCAGCGGACTGTTCTCAACAAGTTGCACGAATTTGACTTTCTTCGCAAGAACAAGAGGAAGAAAAATGGCGTAAAGTTTTGCACAATAGTGTTCCATGCTTCGAAGAGCAGTTATTGCTGTTTTTAATTTCAAAAAACAATGCTTTTAGCCTAAACGAGGTTGGTACGCCAGGGCCATACACCGGTGTTTACGAGGTTTCGGCCTCCTCGTCAGTGACCCCCGCCCCACATTAAGCCCTGCATTGAAGCAAGGAGGGAGGCGTATGTGGTGATGGCATAGTGTACAATGACACTGGCCCATCAGCACTGCTCAGTCTATGGATTTTGGCTGGTAGACCAAAAATTAATCCATGTGATCTACTGTTTTCAAAACCGTCGATCACGTGGATTAATTGTTGTTTTTGTTGGTATGTCTGTTACCTGCTTTCTGCCTTTATCGGTGGAATCTTGTTATCGGGATGCATAATTCAACTCCTTGAGCAGGAGACCTTTTCCGCCCTTTCCTCAGACTTCCAGTAGACCTTCGATGTGTTACTACGGTTGAAAAGAAATTTCTCGGAAACTATGATAAGCATGAGCTAACTCCCATGCAGATCATTGGAATATTACAGTTTTTATGTGAGATTTTCCCATTGAAGGCCTAAACATTATTCGTTTTATTTTCACTTTGTTACTAGCTTCCGCCATGTCCAGCGATACAGTTGAACTACATGTTTTATCTTGCTACCATTGGAAAAAGGATCTTGCATAGCGAGCTGCAGTTGAATGAAATCCACAAGGTTGAAGGGTAAGGCACAAAAAGCAAATCTGCTGCTTTGATGCCGGAGATCTTGACATCGAAGACAAACCTCGTTCACTGCATCCGACAACGTTTGAATTGTTCGATAAAGCTGAAGAGGCACGTCAAGTGTTCATTGAGTTGAATTCAGAGGAATGGTACCTTGAATAATTTCGAAGCTAGGCGGACCGATAGCAGAAAGTTGTAGAAAACAATGTCCATTATTTCGAAGAATAGTTATTATTGTTTTCTTAGAATTTAGCACTTGTATTCAATTTTTTACAGGTTCCCCGAACCTTTTCCTACAGCCCAATACATCAAGGCCATTTCGATGGTGTACTAGGAGTAATCCGATTGGCCACCACAATCACTATATGAACCATTCTCTCTTTATTCCAGTTATCGAAAATTTGTCATTCATTATATAGAAAACCCAGCAGGCTCGTAAATTTTGATAAACACTCTCCGCCTCAGCCTTGAGCTCATTAGAAACATGCATATTGTGTATAAGGAAACCTTGTGTGCATTCCGAAAAAAATTCGGCGTTCAGACACTCTAGAGCTACCAAAATCGGGTGGAATAATGATTCCACCAATTCTTTTCCAATGCAATCCAGGAGATTCCGCATCGGACAAGATAGCCGCGAATAGTAGAAACGCATCATTATAACTGTATAAGTTTTTAGGCCAATTTTTGCTTTTCTTATCGCGCTGTTGAACTCAACTCATCCTATTCATTCATTGCGCTTTTTGACTCCTAATAAACTAGAAGAAAATACAGCTCACGTGGAATGACTTGCCCAATATCTATTTGAGCACTAGGGATGGATTCTAGTTAGCCCGAACTGGTCATGAAATCTTCGTTCTTCGTAAATTTGAATTTAAGTTTAAGGAAATTTTGCAGACTGATCTAGGCTGATTACTAGCTGTTCCAGTAAATCTCAATGTTCGCTACATAAAGTCAAACGTACTCAAACGCAGATTTTGTGACTAATCCGGCGAAACATTAGTTATTTTAACAGTTCACACTCAAGAATCAGCCAAAAATATGTGTTCTACTCTATGCATGCACAGTGACACCAAACAATCATGGGGCGATGACACCTTTTCTAGGAAGCACCACGATTCCTCTCTTGTTCCCAACAGAGGTAATGAAAGGCACTTTTCTGAAAAGAGTCATGTTGATTAAGGAAAGTTTTGTGAGTCTGAGGGAATTTCCAAAAGGAACGTGTACTGTTACCGAATTTTTCAAACTTTTGTCCACGTTGTTCCAAGTTGAATAATTGCAGCGATGTGGTTCATACCCAACATTATACAAAGCCATCATTAAACAACATCATATAACCTTGTTTCAATGAAACTCGTAATTGTTCAAGGCAGATTTGTTTATGTCACCGGTTTCCTTAGAAAATATGATTTTTTGACTATTTATCCTACAATATAAGTAATATATAAAATCTTGAGACCCGGGCAAGATTTGTCCCTTTGTCTCACCCCCCTAGATGCATGTTAGCCCTCTAGCTAAACGCCTCTTCCATTATCATTCAATAACTCTGGCAGAGAATGAAACATTCCGCATTGATTTATGATCGAGTAATACGTCATTCATTCAGCTCTGTTCGTAGCATCAAAAAGGTGATTTAGAGTGATTTTGGTCAAATAGTACTAGAGCGAGTTGCGACCACCAAAGGCATGAAATTAATCTGGTCGGGATTAGATCGAACCATACTTGACCTGTGTACACAGTACAGCCCAAATTGCACTACACACAGGAGACCTTGGATTAGTGAGATCCTGAAGTTATGGAATAATTACTTCGCTTCAATACTTTATTTTAACTGTATCGCAGCTTTTACTCTGCAAGTATCGGAACTTCTACGAATCTTTTCACGCTTGTTTGACCATTTTATCTTTTTCAAGAATGTCGATAATAGTCGAGCACTTCTCCTTGCAGCCTCGAGATTAGCCAGCTTGGAGCGTATAGTGCGTTCATTATTAATTGGGAAGGCTGGGAGGCCGAAGGACGACCTACGTTGACCTGCCTCAAACATCACTAGCCTTTTGGCAGCATCTCTCCTATTGAAGCAATACTTATAATGAATAAATCAACTTCACTGTTAGTAAGCGAATAAACTCCATCATGATGCTAATGATTTTCTGTCTACAAAGCTGAGTTTTCATATCACATCCTTTGTTCTCTTAGCTGAATCTAAACATGCGAAATATTCTTAAAATTCTTCTTCGTGTTTTAATAATATCGTTTTAATGCTTTTGAAGAGATTCATGCAAATCGAACGTTGTCTGTCTTTAATCCATCGAAAATAACAATGTTCCGATAGATATGGAAGTGAAATTATTGAATGAGAAGAATACCTGACTACTTCTTGACGGGTCTCGGATCACACCTCACTCAACAAGAATTTTTGCAGTCATCATTCAATCGGTTGGCGACTCATGATGGCTGGAGGGTGTTCATGAGAGTCGAAGTGTATTGCACAGCTGAAAGTTTTATTCTAGAACACGTTTATCAGATAGTAGAAAGTGAAAGAAAATGAAGTGCAGATTTTTGGCAAACACACTAACAGCGGTCTCGAGAGTATGCAGGGAGAGCAAAAAGTTCTAATTTGTACTTTGTCAACTTTAGCATTGACATGACTTTTTCTCTGAGTCTGACAATTTTTTGGATTCTTTATTCAATTTTGGTTTAGAGCCTGTTTTATTTCTTTGTCTATTTTCATTTGTGAAAAAGTTATTTTGTGAAAAAATTATGATAGTAAAAATAGGCGTATCGCAGTTCTTGAGTTGTACTACGCGAATGAAAACAGCCGACATTGTTTAAAATAACTGGTTTCAAACTAGCAAAAGTCCACAGTGCTGTGGAAGGTTTCAGGGGAACTGGAAGGATTGAGGATCGTCCTCGAAAAAGTCGCCCAACCACCTCACCTACTCCGGAAAACATTGAACACGGAAAAAAAGATCCGTTTCTAAACTAAACGAAATTTGAAACGTTTCGACGTGCAAAAGGCATAGAAGCTTGGGATCAGCGAGTGGAGGGTCCGAAGCATTGTCAAGATATGCTAAAGATTTGCAGTTACAAGGTCGCTCGTGTTTACTTTTTGGACAAAAGGCGATCGAGAAAGGGCTTTCAAGGTCTCGCCGAATGGTTTCTTTGATAGCTACTGTTCAATTGCTGAAGGTGCTTCTTACAGATGAGAGGATATTCGCAGACGAACTGCTCCATAATCTCTAGAATTAACGTTAATTTTTCAAGAAAGGTCGGCAGATGTCCGCAGTCATAGCAGAAAAGGGGCGTCGGTAGTGCATTATTTCGTATAAGCCCACGGAAAGAGTGAAATGCGGTTTCAAAGTCCGTATAACGCTCGAAGTTTTCATAGCACTCAACATTTCCGAATATTTATTTGACCATTACACCACCTCTGAAAGTGGCTCATTATAAGAAATTTCACTTGTCATATGATGATGAAATTCTTGGAGTGCCCACGAGTGCACTTACATGGGCGAAACACAACCTTGAAGGGACGGAAGCAGAAAACAAAGCCTTATGTGTTGTGTTGTTTCAAAATAGCAAACAACGCCCATTTCCTAGTCTTATAAGGCTTTGCTATAAGTTATCAGTGACTGCTCTGTTCCCATCAATGTAGAGTGACGTGCAAAACTTCCATGCCAGCTGGGACACTCGAGCCCGTACCTCACTTTGTCCGGATGCGTAGAAATAGTGGCGCGCCAAAACAGGCGTCAGTGCTGCAACACTATAAAGCACGCACACTCAAATAGAGTAGGGCCCGCATTCAGGTCCAGCTTGAGGCGGAATTATCGCACATCGGCCGCTATGTGCACATCGCATTAGATTAATGGCTATATTCATAACATCATGCCACCGCTAGTTCTTCTTTTCAGCATACTGATATGAAGTTTCACGAGAGTACCAAACTACCGCTCTGTCTCGCTTTCTTGGATTTGAAGGAAGCCTTTGATGAAGTAGAAACAGAAGCGGTTATAGACTGTGTTCTTAGCAAGTAAAAATTAATACGCTTGCAAACATGGCGAGGAACATGACGAGCTCCTCCATGATTTCGCTGCTGGCAATAATCCGACAGTGTTTGGTTGGGGAGTGATGACTGCAGGTCAAGGTAATCAAGAGAGGATTGTTTTGATACTACACACGTAAATAAAAATCTGAGAATCCTAGTTAGAATGGCTATATAAAGCGCTTCATAATATTCTAAAACTATGCTAATCCAATCCTTTGTTGAAAGAATTCTGGAATTTAAGTACTGCTGAAAAATAAAGAAATTATTCGAAATAGCGGCTTGATTTTGATCGGTCACTGTAAAGGCTACAAAAATTCGTTTCAGCGAGCACTAGGACATTTACTGCCACGGGTTTCACCACTTTGCCTGTTGCTATGGTTTACACTAGCGTTGCCAATTCTGTTGGGCTATCTGGTATTGCAACCAGCGAGGAGGGAGTTAATAGATTTTCGAAACGTCTTGTAATGCGAACAGTAAGTCAACTTTTATTTCGCGTATCTTTTGCAAACTCTGGGAAGACTTAAGAGAGAGCAGCAGTTTCAACAATATGAAAACTTTCATTTCGAGTATTTCTCAGATTGTGTTCAAACTTTGATGCATGTGGTAGTTATTTTTGAGCCACGCATGTGTGCCCATAACGGTCCACATCATGCATGGCTCAAAAATAACTATCAAGAATGTCAAAGCTTCTAGCCTTTTGACTTGTTAAGACTCACATAATTTGACTGAAGGCACTTTCAGATAAACTCTAATGAGAAAATGTTATTCTTCAGGTTTTTGATTTTCTCAAACGGCAAGGTCGCAGTGCACTCCTACCTGATGCTGTAGTTTCAGCCATTTGGGGTCAACTAAATATTCAGATGAGCTACAAACAACTCAACTGCCAGAACATTGTTAGCTTAGGGGCTGTGCGTAGGTCTTCAAAGTTGAACGACCATTTGAAGGAATTCTTCGAAGTATGAAAGGCACAAAGGAGAACATAACCCTGTTTGCTATTTTACAGAAAAAATAATTTTTGGAGATTTCCTACCCAACAACGAACGGCCTAGTAAACGTCACAGCCAGTCTGTCCTCGAGATGGAAAGGAGACGTGCTCAACCAGCATTCTATCACGTTCACAAAAGAGACGAAAAAACAAAACTGCTTGCCAGAAGTTGTGGGATCCGCGCAGTGATAAGCAAGATTGTGAAGACGGATCAACAAATACTAAATACATTTCTGTACAAGTCTTTATGCATATATGTGAGCATATATATGCCTCTTCATTTTAACAGCCACAAGCTCTGCTGCCATTCTCTGTAGTGACAGAACATTCTATCACCTGACAACGGTGATTTATTTTTCGGCGTCGATTCCTTCAAAGAGAAGCATAACGTCAAAGGATTGGCTGTACAAAGGGACTGCGCTAATGAGGAGTTGAGTTAGGACGAAACTGTCTGACACTTAGATCTCAACGGTTCAAAACATTTTTCGTCATTATGAGTACATACATATATATCATATAGATGTATGCACATATGTATATATATGTATATATATGCATACTTGACAACTTATTTTGTTTTATTATGTGCTCACCAGAAACATTGAAGAACAGCAATCATTCTCAGTATCCTGCACTTGTAACCGTTTCAGCGTGTTTAGCGAAACACTACACATTTCAGAGGGCAACAAACGCACGATATCATCAGCGTTGCACCCGAATCAAAAGCGTCCTTCATTATCTCAAACATATTTTCTTACTTATTCACTTATGTACATGTTGTGCTATTACAAAAACTAGTTCACTTATTGTCACATGAGTGGATGGGGTGGTAAAATGCATCTACTATGAGCATCTCTCATATGATGTTTACAAGCCATTTGATGTTATTATTTTATAGATCATAACCAAAGATTACAGCGTAATAAATGGTTTGAAGGCCTTTCATAATGTTTCTACAGTCAGGAAGTTGATTTTTTGCAGTGCGTTGGGATGCTGACGCGCCAACACCACGCTCGTGAGGAACGACATTACTATTGTCACACCACTCTTCTCTTCACATTCAGAATACTTCTCAAGTAATTCGAGTAGAGAATAAACATGACACACTACTAAATAAGCAAGAAGAAATAAGTTCACAATTCATTTCTCCGATGTGCAGTTGCGAGATGAGTGGTAGTACAGTTGCACAGAAATTGGCATACACTATAATCTGGTGATATGTTTTATGCAGTGTGAATGCTTTGCTGAGGAGGTGGTTTAGAGACGCACCTGTAGCAGTAAACCTCAAAGCTCAATTATTTATTTATTGCATGATCTATAATCAGCTGCACATAAGTGTAAATGAGCGATTTTTCAATTGATTTGTTTGCTTGAAATAACCGTTCAAGAAAGTCTGCTAAGTTTTATGGGTGTCGCCTCGGAAGGTGCTTGACGATTTCGTCTTCGTCCTCATAAAGTCGAATTGTGGCTCAGTCGATTCGCCCTATCTCGATGCAAATAGATTGCCTACGGCCGTTCGTGATCGCGATATGACTCCTCGTATTACTATCGTGTCTAGTTTTCTGGTGTTCTGCTCGGACAAAGCACCTTTACTCATCAGCTCATCAGGCCGATTCTGCACAGGATGGTTGTTGATAAACTTGAAATTTAGTCACCATTCTTACCAATATACGCTCATCAGGAGTTGAATAAGAGCCTGTAAGCTTTTTTTCTTAAAAGGCTCAAATCATTGGCACAAAAATTTCAGAGCCAACATCAAGCACAGTGCTTTCTTTTTATTTTTACTCAGTAACTTCCGTGGCGATTACAGAGACATCTTTATGATATAGCAGTTTAGCTCCCAATAATTCAGTAGCATTCAGTGTGTGGATACTTGGATATATGAGTTACATTAGCCTTTTTCAATGTCGCTCAGTTGATTTCAACCACCAGATATGGCTCCTTTTTGGTGAGCAAGTGTATACATTCCTAACTGAAGTTTGGGTGTTGCTGGAGTTGATCCTATTCTAATTATTGGTCCCAAATCTTCTTATTTTCATTCTTCAAGTACTTCCACAGCTTAGTCTATTATGGCCCGTAGTGAGAAGACGATAGGAGCGCTCTTAAACAAAGGCAAGGAAAAGTCCTCTCGCCTTTATTCCAAGATTATTCCGTTATATTTTAAAGAAATCATTAAATCCAAATTTATCGCTCTGTACATTTTTAAGCAATGTACCGGATTACACTGACATATTAATACACATGTGACTTGCCACTTTATTACCGTTGTTACAACGGTCAAGTGAAATGTTTGTATGGAGCATTTCACAGGTCAGTTTTAGTTTCCAGCGACAGTACCACTTGCCGAGAAGAAATTCGATCCGAATGGACCCGACGCCAGCATTCGAACTGCTCTGTCCACTACACTTTGCCACATCATTCTCGACCAATTCGCCATGACGAAGTTTGTGGTCTGCATAGATTTTTTTTCTCTACGAAACAAAATTGTGCACGAAAGAAAGCCGTTCGAACCGAGAGAACTCCTGAAATTGATGTGTAGTTAGTGGTCACAGACGTCATTTTCGGCCCTCCTGGCAGTGGCATTGGCATACTACATTCTCGATCCACATTCCCACCATTGCAAATTCCTGTCACAGTATTGCTGGCGATGATGCAGCGCCGTGGAAGTCTGATTGTTTCCCGTACCGACTGCAAAAAATACAAGTCTTAAAAAGACACCTTCTTATATCACGATAGGAAGCTACAAAAAGCCATGAACTGTTTTCAGCATTGATCTTCTTATTCTTTCCTCTAAACCCTTCAAACACTATACACCTTACACATTGGATACTACAGCGTTACTGGAAAAGATGGAAAAAGACTTTTCAAAAAAATACCGTCGATTCTTATGCTTGCACCTTCGGGCCACTGTTAGTGCTTTTTTAGTCACTATGGCATTTTCTTGTTTTTTCCTGGAAATGACATTGACGACTGGTTGTTGACAGATAGGAAAGGGTCATAGCGTAAAGAGGAGTGTTGAAAAACAGGCATCGGTGGTGTAAGGGATAGAGCACGACGTCCCCAGGATTGGTTGTGATGGGGGCTCAATTCCCGTCTGGCGCAACTTTTTGGACAGCATTCTACATCATTGGGTATACAGTAAATCACACCACCCTAAAAGTGGCGAACGAAACGATTCTTTTGCTTGACTTCCTTGAAATCTCGCATGGTTTTTTTGGGACAACAAAAACAAATTTTTTATAACTCATATATTATATTACTAGTATATATTATATGATACTTTTGTCTGAATTTTTCCAAATGTTCACTAATTATTGAGCATCCCACCCTTTTCTTTTCGAGTTATGGCAACTGCTGGGCATTCCATTGGTTCGTAAGTGATGCTAATAGTAAGTTGGCCCAGAATTGTCGAGACAAGAGCATCAGGTAAGAGAGCACTACGAGCTTGGCGTTCGAGAAACATCTAAGACCTGAAGAACAAGTTTTGGATCAGTTGTCTAAAGTGTTTTTGAAGATGCTTTCATTATGCTGTTATGCAAGTCACGTTAGCACTAGGAGACTGACAAATCTTTAGAAATTTGGAAGCTCACCTCCTACGCCTCTCCAGAAGTCGTGAAAAAGTGGAAAACGCCCAAAATTCAAATACTGCCAACTTACTGTTTGCATCACAATCCGCTGCACAAATCTCTGAGCTGCCCCTCTGTTCCTTGCAATACCACGTACTTGAGCCTGGACATCGGCTGCAGTAGAGTAAACCATGGATACAGGCAAACTGAACCCACTGACGGTGAAAGGCCTAGCTCGCGCTGTAGCGAGATTTCAAATTTTTTTAAAGAAGTAATCAAGCATCAAATTAATGCAACTAATAGTATTTTAAACCTTCTTCTCGTTTTGTATTGAATTCAAGGTCATATATTGGAAGCCTTGCATTACAATCTACTGAGTACTACTGAAGTGTCGAATGTATTTTGCATTTTGATGTAGTTTATAGGCTTCATCTAAGTTGGGAAATTAGTGGTAACATAGCAGTCTTTGATCATTACCTTGCCCTGCAGGCATCACTCCACATCCTAATACTGCTGAGACTGACGGTGATGCAGTGAAAGCATGAAAGGAGTGGCCAAAAGTCTTGTCATGGTTATTTCCGGCTCCTAAAAATTAAAACGAACACTGTAGACTCACTCGAGAAGAAATTTTTTCATTTTTTCAACACGTCATTCACAGGCGACAACTGATTTAGTACTCAGTTTGGTACTTATATGCTAAAATGTGTATATTTTGCGATTCTACTGATGGTTGGGCCAGAGGGGTTGCGGCGATTCAACAGGCCATCAATCGAGGACGCCGGTGCGTTTATACATGAAAAGTGCAATTTTTATTCTTCAATTTGGAATTTTTTCTCCACTTTGAAAGAGACTTTAGATAGAACGAATAACTCTGATACTAAAAGATTTTCTTTACACATTCATGCGCCTTTCGTGCTTCCAGCAGAGTAATAGTTGAATTGCGTGGCCGACATATAAATTTGACAATGTTATAAAATGGTTGCTTGAAGAAAGCGGCGTGTACCGAGAGCGTAGAGACGTAAGATTTCGAATAATTACTAACACTCCTACGAAAAGCCCTCGTTTATTGAAAGGAATTGGTTTTCCATTTTTCGCAATCTAGCATATAAAACTCTCAATGCTTTTGATATGTGAATGACATCGGCGTTATCACACTTTGACTCTTCCAATGAGAACGAGACGAGCTGGAAGATTCATTGACGAAGGCATATCACATTATGCTGCATTTCCTCAGGCGCTACGGGCCAATCTGGCTTCCGCTTCTCCAATTATGATGCTGCGACGCAAAATTACAACGGTGCTCAAACATGCCATAGAAAATCGAAAAATCCTCAACTTCACCAATTCATTTTTATGAGGAAATCTAAGGAATAAGGCAACCAAACACGAATTTCAGTGCCGAAGCAACAATCTCTTACAAATCAGGAATCATATTTGCTTAGTTTATTCTATTAGTCTCCTCATAGTGCTTCTATCATATCCTTTTTGCTGACGAGGAGGCCTGCACTGATAGTTTAAAGTGGAAAATCGTACAAATTTTTACTGGAAAATTCAGAAACAGAGGTAATATGACGCCTAAGAATCCGCTAATGGTGAAGAAGAGAAAGGAATCTTCCGAATTAGTTTGCAGGAAAAACTGAGCTTTTGTTTCATATCGCACTCTAATATATATTTAAACATCATTTATAGTTGTCTTTGATCGATGGTAAGTTCTATACTTGTGTAAAACCTTCTCTGTCTCTTCCTCTTGAGGCTGGTTCGCAGACATTAATATGATGCTTCCAATATTGTGCGCCTCTACCGTTTTGATCAGTTGAAAGCAAAGATGTTGTAGACTTCACGGGAAACCACAAAACCTAAATCTGTTAATATTTGCAAGCCTTCTTTTTTCTCCATTATACTCCTATTGCTATGTTGTCACTCCCGGACCTCCTTCTTTGAGGATCCGCCCGGTTAGTCGCAGAGGGCCGTGGCGCGTCCCCAGTGTGGTGGATAGGGGAATTAAAACGGAACCAAAAAGACGACCGTGTGCTTCCCAGAGACGCAGGTGGATTCAGGACGAGCTCCCTGCTTCTGCAGTGCCGACTGACAAAACTCTATTTCTACGAGTCAAGTCGGCCAAAAGCCTGCAATCAAGCGGCTGGAAGTACATGGGAGGCGGTTAGGAGTCGCCTCCAACAAATAAGCTCCTCCCGCTCCTCCGAGAGAGACTGGCAAGCTACTCGTGAGTACCCAGCCCCCACGTTTAGAGCCTGGCAAGCTACACGTTGGGTATCAAAAATGCCAAAACAGTAACAAATATGGGCCTCATTCCCCTGACCCCGAAAGAGCCCCTGGTACGGCAGCGCAGGTAGGACGAGTACGGAGAGGCTGCTAAAATCTCAGGCCGAACTAGGCTGCCCAGATCGAAACGGACTAAAATGACGATCTGTACCTACAATGCAAGAACCCTTGCTCAACAATCCGCTGTAGAAGATCTGTTGATTCAAGCAAGAAGAATAAGGTACGACGTCATTGGCCTGGCTGAGACGAGAAGGCGCCATCCTTTTCACGCTGTCTATGACACCGGAGAAGAACTGTTCCTTGGAACATGCGATCGCAGAGGTGTCGGTGGCGTTGGCGTCCTCGTCAAATCGAATTTGACCGTGAACATTGATTCGTTCGAACAACTAACAACCCGCATCGGACGATTACTGTTGAAACGATGTGGTTCTATGCCGGCTTTGACCATCTTCGTTGCTTGCGCACCAACATCAAGCTATGACGAAGACGAAGTCGAAGCGTTCTATATGGACCTCGAAAAATTCTTCAGAGAAGATCATACATTCTTCAAGGTCATTGTCGGAGATTTTAACGCAAAAATTGGACCTAGAAGAACGTCTGAAGAACGTCACATAGGGACCCACGGACTAGAATGGAATGAACAGGGTGAGAGGCTATCCGAGTTTATCATGACGACCCAAACCATCCATGGTAACTCGCATTCCAAAAGCCTCTCTCTCAGCGATGGACGTGGGAGTCTCCCAATGGAGAGTACCATAACGAAATAGATCACATCATAGTAAATCGAAAGGTTTTGCCTGACCGACGTCGCTGTTGTTCCCAAGTTCTACACGGGATCAGACCATCGTCTCCTTCGCGCAACGTTCCGATTTTCGAGGAGAGGAGAGAAAAGCCGCTAAATTCAAACAACGAAAGTCCCAGAACTACCATAAACTGGGATGTATTCAAATCATAGTCGGCTCTTGGGAAGATACCGTTGTCGACAACATCGACGAAGAATACGATCGACTCGTTGAATATCTTCACGTTGGCGCTAAAAAGCCGAAAAGTCCTAAGGTCACGAAGAGACGCTTGTCTCCGCAGACACTCGAGCTGATACGTCAACGTGGAATCGCACGAGCCGCAGGCAACCGCAACCTTACGTCCGAAATTGCGAAACGATGGGCACAGTGTACTATGACACTGTACCATCACCACCTCTCAGTCGATAGATTTTTGCTGTTAGATCAAAACTATATCAAAAGATCGACTGTTTTGAAACCCCCAAAAAACATTCAATATAATTCCAAAAAAATAATGGATTCCTTTTTTGAGCTTAAATCATTCTTTTTTTGGAATTATATTAATGTTTTTTTGGGGGTTTCAAAAACAGTCGATCTTTTGATATAGTTTTGATCTAACAGCAAAAATCTATCGACTGAGAGGTGGTGATGGTACAGTGTCATAGTACACTGTGCCATCACCACATACGCCACCCTCCTTGCTTCAATGCAGGGCTGAATGTGGGGCGGGGGTCACTGATGAGGAGGACGAACCTCCGAAACACCGGTGTATGACCCTGGGCTTACCAACCCCTTTTTTGAGCTTAAATCATTCTTTTTTTGGAATTATATTGAATGTTTTTTGGGGGTTTCAAAAACAGTCGATCTTTTGATATAGTTTTGATCTAACAGCAAAAATCTATCGACTGAGAGGTGGTGATGGTACAGTGTCATAGTACACTGTGCCATCACCACATACGCCACCCTCCTTGCTTCAATGCAGGGCTGAATGTGGGGCGGGGGTCACTGATGAGGAGGACGAACCTCCGAAACACCGGTGTATGACCCTGGGCTTACCAACCCCTTTTTTGAGCTTAAATCCTTCTGTTTTTTTGGAATTTTAAGAAAATCTTTCATGAATGAAACTTAAGTATGTAGCCGAAAGCCTTGATGGCATTTCCATCTTCATTTTCACGATTGTTTTTATAACCCTGACCCTGACGCGTTATTTCATTTGTGCAAAACTAATAACAAGTTCATCTTCCTTCATACAATGCTACCATTTCATGACATATGAGATATTGCTTATAGTACCAGGCATGGTTCTCTTTCTAGTGCGCAATTCCAACGCGAAAATGAAATACGCTTCGCTTGCGACGCAATTTGCTATAAGAATTATAGTGGGATGCGAAAAGCAGTTACATAGTGAGGGTTCAGGTGGAACTCTATGAAGATAATTTGAGTGAAAAGGACACTCAAATGTTCTGCAAATCTACAACTCTAGGAGATCGAACTGACTCGCAGTGCCCTCAATCCACTTCCACAGGCGCACTACCAAGACATTGCTTTTCGAGTGGTCGAATAGTGAATAAAGCGGAGCATTTCTTCTAAAAAATTAAGAAATCTGATTGCACATTTTTCTAATTTTCAAAACTTTGAACTCGGAATAACTGACATTTTTCTTTTGTACATCTAAGAGCTGCGCCTGCAAAAAGTTGGGGTAAGAGTTGTGTCCTACCCCAGCGTGCACCAGTGTTCTTGGTGTGGCAGTTTGCAATATTGGCCATAATTGTTCGCAGAAGTCGGCTGACCTATTGCACGTAAGCATTACTTTCCTTGATCACTTGCCATTGCTCACAAAGGGAATTGAGTTCTCAGCTGCGGCAGCCCTTTCAACACTTGAAAATTATCACTCCATTTTTCAAAGTATATTGTTCGTCGTTGCTCGACTCGCTACCCAATAGCCAGCACCTGTGACGAGGTGTGGATTATGTGCATGAAACCTAAAGATTACAGTCGTAAAATTTGATTTCAGTAGTACAAAATGATAATGTAATCGGTCGTTCAACTTTTTGCTCATTTGAGATAGTTCATGAAGGTGAATTGTTGTTGACGTAATAAATGAAAGTTAAATGTGATTTGAGTATGTATGGATATGGATACGATAGCATAAAAACTGCCTGATAGCCAGTTCAAAATCTCGTCCTTTTCGTTTGCATCTTACCTTTTCTTAGAAAGCAGCGATTTAGAACGAAGTGAAAGTCTCTTCATTCAGACTTAACCGCTTATTCATGTCGACTTCTGTAAAATCAGGATGAGTTAACACAATGCTTGTGGAAACAGAAATAAAAGAGCAAGTGAAAGTGATATGATATTGAAGTGCATCCAAAATACCTGAGTGGTACACAAAAATCGACATCAGCTGGAGTCGAACACAGGTTTGTTATTGCCGCCAACCCTTAATTTTTGTGTACCAATCAACTCTTAGATATTACATATAGCGTCTTTGTATAATCGAATTCTTTTCTCAGACCTCGTTTGAAACAATATACTCTCATAAATAATTCAAGCCTTTCATGAAGTCCATTTTGGCCCTTATTTTTGGCCTTTCGGCCTCATCACTAGCACGGTGCCTTTTGTTCTAGCCCTTGTAAGATGGCATGCCCTTTACAGGTAAAAGAACCGACAACAAACATGTTATTTCGTATCTGAAAGGCCATAGCGTACGTGTAGCATGTAAGTGTCATAAAGACCTCGTGAAGATTATACTATTTCGAACGAGATCTTAAGAAAACAGAGTAATATAAAGGTATTATCAATTTGCCAGCCATGTGCAATCGACTATCAATCACTGTCTGGTGATTATGTTAGCTTGCCACACCTGCAGTGTAGCATGCTCGCCATCGATTCTCTTATATGTAGAGGTATATACCCTTACAAGAAATTGGCTAAAACAAACGACACCGTGCTATGACGAGATTGAAAGGCCGAAACGTATGTTCAACTTTGTAAGTGCCATGACAGACCTACCAATGGCTCAAAATATGATATTAGACTATATGTACTTCACTTCTGTTATCCAGGAAAGATTTGAGAATGAGAAATTTCCTAATCTTTGATAAGAGTGATAGTATCCATTTGAAAGCCCAAAATCTCAGAGGACTTTTTGTACATGTTCGCTTTTGAGAATGCTTTTTGTGCTAGAACATTCGGAATGAAGTTACGCTTTATACGGGCTTTCTCTTCTGGCAGTATCACGCTTATTTTTTTCGCTGCGTAAATTTTTTTATAAGACAGCTAGTAACTTTTCGATAGTCATAGCTCAATCTCAAATCAAATACGCTCTTGCTATTTAGGTAGGCTTTTTACAGCGCTGTAAAAAAATGAAAGGTTCTGCGTTTCACGCACGCGTAAATTTCGCATAAAAGAGCTTATTCCTTGAATTGCCCAAACATTTGATAGCGTACGCTTCAATGAGTGCAACGCCATGCATGCTCTCTGAAAATGCGCGGTTGCTTGTCGGTCGAATCTTTGCCGGCTGTGGGTGAATAGCGCGCAATTCACATGTGGAGTGCACTCCGCTTTCAAGAATTAAACTTCAATTAAAACGTATGACTGTGATATTCGACAATCTCCTCGACACTTTCATAGACACTCCCATGTTTCCAGCGACTTATAAGCGTGACAAAATTATAAGCGCGACGGATGTGAACATGACTTTATTTTGAGTGCTATAACACTAGAAAAAGGTATTTCCCAAAAGACCAGCAGGTATAGCAACTAACGAGATTTGAACTTTCAAGTGATTACTAACACTCTATGAGTACGTTCATGTCCCGTGAAAGAGGCCCGCCCATCATCGCTCTCGGATAGCAGAAGTATATATGAATGTTTTCGAAAGTAAGTTCTTACCCGTCTTACTGAAGAGCGTCTTTTCGTGATCTCAAATTATGGTGCTACTTATTTCTTGTATACATGAATGTCTTGTTACAGCTTGCCCAAACACTGTAACTTGAAAAGATAGTATAGCAAACTGCATGTCTTTTAAGCTTCACTCAAAATGAAATCTACTACCATTTGACGTCATCATCTTACACATGTGCAATGAGAACTACGTAATAATTGGTTTTCGCTGTTTTTGAAAGCTTTTAGAACTAAAATTTTTGGGTTTTGCACATAGAGAGGAGGAGTTCGTTAGGACGGAATTATCCCAGCACTGTGCTTGTGAGGACGGGCATTAATTCTATTAAACGGCGTTACTACAGATTTGCCAAAGATGCCAATATACTATTCGTTGTTGGAAAAATTCTTACATAGTGCAAATTTTTTGCTACGGAGGTGTTCATGTGTCATATATGTAATGGCAGACCAAAAAAATCATCTATTTATTTTTGCATGACCCAAAGTCAAGTAATGATAGTCTGCGGATCCAAACAAAACACCTCATGAATCCGATTAGATTTCTTGTATCTACCATCCAGAAAGGTCTGTGAACTTTCTTGCGCATGGTTTCGGCAGTTACTCAACAATTTTCTTCCTTGTCCGAAATGTCGTCAAATTATGACCGTGTCAATTCGCTCTGAACTCTTGTATCGAGTCGATTATGCACAACTGTTTATGCTCGCTATATGACTGTGCATATTACCATTGTGTCATCCCTTCGGAAGCACTGATGCTCAGCTTGAATAAAGTAACTTCACTAACAAAGCCTCTATGTACAGGACGGTTCTTGATGGGTTAGTGGTCCGAATTGTTCACTGAAA
>JAHQIW010002680.1:0-51655 GCA_019055375.1 Parelaphostrongylus tenuis
CGAGGACTGCTCCGTGTACCCCAAATTGCCTCGAGATGAGAGCTGATTCCCTGGCTTAGACTCAAGACGTAGGCCACCTTTCCACAAGCCCCTCAAGAGGAGGCTTCTCTCAGCAATAGGTATGAGGGAGGGACCCTGAGATTGCTGCCTCAATGGGCATATACACCGAGAAGCCCTGACTCGAAAGGAGGCCGGGTTTCCTTGCAGTGGCTTGAATACAGTCTAGTCTTTCATCTCACAAGGTGAAGGGATGTCTGCACCACCTGTGGAGTCCCTAGAGAAAGCCCTAGGTCCCCGACTCCTTTCGACGGAATGCCTCACATGCCTCTGACACCTCGAGAGGCACGCAGAGCTCACTGCTTCAAAATTTGACGGAGCCTGACTCCTCTTGAACATTGACAGGAATCCCAGTATCCCTGTGGCTACTGGAAAGGGACCCTGGGTCTCCCGACTCACCTCGAGAAGCGTCCCTTTTGCCCTGCCAAGCCTCGAAGAGACTCCTGAGGTGTCCCTCGTAACTCGACAGGAGTCCTGACTTCGTTGAACAAACACGAGGGTTGAAGGGCCATCCCCGCCGTAAGTCGAGAATGTACCCCAGGTCCCCGCCGCAACTCGAGAAAAACCATGAGACTTCCCCCTCCAAGCGAGATGAGGCCCGATTCCCCTGCACTGCATGCAGAGCAATTCCGTGAGCCCCCTGAAACATGTCAGGAGCCTCGACTTGCTTGATGGATGTCGAGACAGTCCGCAAAAACACTGTCACAAGTAGAGAGGGACCCTGAGGTCACACCAGCATCGCGAAGGAGCTCCATGGGCCCCAAATCAACTCGAGATGAGGCCCGCTTCCCCTGCATTGACTCCAGAGCCATCCCCGTTCCCCATCAAACACGACCTGAGGCTTGACTCCCTTTAGGCAACTCCAGAGGTTCCCCGAGAACAACGGGCCAAGTCTAGAGGAGTACCAAGTTCAGCAGAGCAACTCGAGGACTGCTCCGTGTACCCCAAATTGCCTCGAGATGAGAGCTGATTCCCTGGCTTAGACTCAAGACGTAGGCCACCTTTCCACAAGCCCCTCAAGAGGAGGCTTCTCTCAGCAATAGGTATGAGGGAGGGACCCTGAGATTGCTGCCTCAATGGGCATATACACCGAGAAGCCCTGACTCGAAAGGAGGCCGGGTTTCCTTGCAGTGGCTTGAATACAGTCTAGTCTTTCATCTCACAAGGTGAAGGGATGTCTGCACCACCTGTGGAGTCCCTAGAGAAAGCCCTAGGTCCCCGACTCCTTTCGACGGAATGCCTCACATGCCTCTGACACCTCGAGAGGCACGCAGAGCTCACTGCTTCAAAATTTGACGGAGCCTGACTCCTCTTGAACATTGACAGGAATCCCAGTATCCCTGTGGCTACTGGAAAGGGACCCTGGGTCTCCCGACTCACCTCGAGAAGCGTCCCTTTTGCCCTGCCAAGCCTCGAAGAGACTCCTGAGGTGTCCCTCGTAACTCGACAGGAGTCCTGACTTCGTTGAACAAACACGAGGGTTGAAGGGCCATCCCCGCCGTAAGTCGAGAATGTACCCCAGGTCCCCGCCGCAACTCGAGAAAAACCATGAGACTTCCCCCTCCAAGCGAGATGAGGCCCGATTCCCCTGCACTGCATGCAGAGCAATTCCGTGAGCCCCCTGAAACATGTCAGGAGCCTCGACTTGCTTGATGGATGTCGAGACAGTCCGCAAAAACACTGTCACAAGTAGAGAGGGACCCTGAGGTCACACCAGCATCGCGAAGGAGCTCCATGGGCCCCAAATCAACTCGAGATGAGGCCCGCTTCCCCTGCATTGACTCCAGAGCCATCCCCCGTTCCCCATCAAACACGACCTGAGGCTTGACTCCCTTTAGGCAACTCCAGAGGTTCCCCGAGAACAACGGGCCAAGTCTAGAGGAGTACCAAGTTCAGCAGAGCAACTCGAGGACTGCTCCGTGTACCCCAAATTGCCTCGAGATGAGAGCTGATTCCCTGGCTTAGACTCAAGACGTAGGCCACCTTTCCACAAGCCCCTCAAGAGGAGGCTTCTCTCAGCAATAGGTATGAGGGAGGGACCCTGAGATTGCTGCCTCAATGGGCATATACACCGAGAAGCCCTGACTCGAAAGGAGGCCGGGTTTCCTTGCAGTGGCTTGAATACAGTCTAGTCTTTCATCTCACAAGGTGAAGGGATGTCTGCACCACCTGTGGAGTCCCTAGAGAAAGCCCTAGGTCCCCGACTCCTTTCGACGGAATGCCTCACATGCCTCTGACACCTCGAGAGGCACGCAGAGCTCACTGCTTCAAAATTTGACGGAGCCTGACTCCTCTTGAACATTGACAGGAATCCCAGTATCCCTGTGGCTACTGGAAAGGGACCCTGGGTCTCCCGACTCACCTCGAGAAGCGTCCCTTTTGCCCTGCCAAGCCTCGAAGAGACTCCTGAGGTGTCCCTCGTAACTCGACAGGAGTCCTGACTTCGTTGAACAAACACGAGGGTTGAAGGGCCATCCCCGCCGTAAGTCGAGAATGTACCCCAGGTCCCCGCCGCAACTCGAGAAAAACCATGAGACTTCCCCCTCCAAGCGAGATGAGGCCCGATTCCCCTGCACTGCATGCAGAGCAATTCCGTGAGCCCCCTGAAACATGTCAGGAGCCTCGACTTGCTTGATGGATGTCGAGACAGTCCGCAAAAACACTGTCACAAGTAGAGAGGGACCCTGAGGTCACACCAGCATCGCGAAGGAGCTCCATGGGCCCCAAATCAACTCGAGATGAGGCCCGCTTCCCCTGCATTGACTCCAGAG
The DNA here is from genome assembly GCA_019055375.1 of Parelaphostrongylus tenuis. NCBI lineage: Eukaryota > Metazoa > Nematoda > Chromadorea > Rhabditida > Metastrongylidae > Parelaphostrongylus > Parelaphostrongylus tenuis. Next base: position 2,829 of record JAHQIW010002680.1, read on the forward strand.
CCATCCCCCGTTCCCCATCAAACACGACCTGAGGCTTGACTCCCTTTAGGCAACTCCAGAGGTTCCCCGAGAACAACGGGCCAAGTCTAGAGGAGTACCAAGTTCAGCAGAGCAACTCGAGGACTGCTCCGTGTACCCCAAATTGCCTCGAGATGAGAGCTGATTCCCTGGCTTAGACTCAAGACGTAGGCCACCTTTCCACAAGCCCCTCAAGAGGAGGCTTCTCTCAGCAATAGGTATGAGGGAGGGACCCTGAGATTGCTGCCTCAATGGGCATATACACCGAGAAGCCCTGACTCGAAAGGAGGCCGGGTTTCCTTGCAGTGGCTTGAATACAGTCTAGTCTTTCATCTCACAAGGTGAAGGGATGTCTGCACCACCTGTGGAGTCCCTAGAGAAAGCCCTAGGTCCCCGACTCCTTTCGACGGAATGCCTCACATGCCTCTGACACCTCGAGAGGCACGCAGAGCTCACTGCTTCAAAATTTGACGGAGCCTGACTCCTCTTGAACATTGACAGGAATCCCAGTATCCCTGTGGCTACTGGAAAGGGACCCTGGGTCTCCCGACTCACCTCGAGAAGCGTCCCTTTTGCCCTGCCAAGCCTCGAAGAGACTCCTGAGGTGTCCCTCGTAACTCGACAGGAGTCCTGACTTCGTTGAACAAACACGAGGGTTGAAGGGCCATCCCCGCCGTAAGTCGAGAATGTACCCCAGGTCCCCGCCGCAACTCGAGAAAAACCATGAGACTTCCCCCTCCAAGCGAGATGAGGCCCGATTCCCCTGCACTGCATGCAGAGCAATTCCGTGAGCCCCCTGAAACATGTCAGGAGCCTCGACTTGCTTGATGGATGTCGAGACAGTCCGCAAAAACACTGTCACAAGTAGAGAGGGACCCTGAGGTCACACCAGCATCGCGAAGGAGCTCCATGGGCCCCAAATCAACTCGAGATGAGGCCCGCTTCCCCTGCATTGACTCCAGAGCCATCCCCAGTTCCCCATCAAACACGACCTGAGGCTTGACTCCCTTTAGGCAACTCCAGAGGTTCCCGGAGAACAACGGGCCAAGTCTAGACGAGTACCAAGTTCAGCAGAGCAACTCGAGGACTGCTCCGTGTACCCCAAATTGCCTCGAGATGAGAGCTGATTCCCTGGCTTAGACTCAAGACGTAGGCCACCTTTCCACAAGCCCCTCAAGAGGAGGCTTCTCTCAGCAATAGGTATGAGGGAGGGACCCTGAGATTGCTGCCTCAATGGGCATATACACCGAGAAGCCCTGACTCGAAAGGAGGCCGGGTTTCCTTGCAGTGGCTTGAATACAGTCTAGTCTTTCATCTCACAAGGTGAAGGGATGTCTGCACCACCTGTGGAGTCCCTAGAGAAAGCCCTAGGTCCCCGACTCCTTTCGACGGAATGCCTCACATGCCTCTGACACCTCGAGAGGCACGCAGAGCTCACTGCTTCAAAATTTGACGGAGCCTGACTCCTCTTGAACATTGACAGGAATCCCAGTATCCCTGTGGCTACTGGAAAGGGACCCTGGGTCTCCCGACTCACCTCGAGAAGCGTCCCTTTTGCCCTGCCAAGCCTCGAAGAGACTCCTGAGGTGTCCCTCGTAACTCGACAGGACTCCTGACTTCGTTGAACAAACACGAGGGTTGAAGGGCCATCCCCGCCGTAAGTCGAGAATGTACCCCAGGTCCCCGCCGCAACTCGAGAAAAACCATGAGACTTCCCCCTCCAAGCGAGATGAGGCCCGATTCCCCTGCACTGCATGCAGAGCAATTCCGTGAGCCCCCTGAAACATGTCAGGAGCCTCGACTTGCTTGATGGATGTCGAGACAGTCCGCAAAAACACTGTCACAAGTAGAGAGGGACCCTGAGGTCACACCAGCATCGCGAAGGAGCTCCATGGGCCCCAAATCAACTCGAGATGAGGCCCGCTTCCCCTGCATTGACTCCAGAGCCATCCCCAGTTCCCCATCAAACACGACCTGAGGCTTGACTCCCTTTAGGCAACTCCAGAGGTTCCCGGAGAACAACGGGCCAAGTCTAGAGGAGTACCAAGTTCAGCAGAGCAACTCGAGGACTGCTCCGTGTACCCCAAATTGCCTCGAGATGAGAGCTGATTCCCTGGCTTAGACTCAAGACGTAGGCCACCTTTCCACAAGCCCCTCAAGAGGAGGCTTCTCTCAGCAATAGGTATGAGGGAGGGACCCTGAGATTGCTGCCTCAATGGGCATATACACCGAGAAGCCCTGACTCGAAAGGAGGCCGGGTTTCCTTGCAGTGGCTTGAATACAGTCTAGTCTTTCATCTCACAAGGTGAAGGGATGTCTGCACCACCTGTGGAGTCCCTAGAGAAAGCCCTAGGTCCCCGACTCCTTTCGACGGAATGCCTCACATGCCTCTGACACCTCGAGAGGCACGCAGAGCTCACTGCTTCAAAATTTGACGGAGCCTGACTCCTCTTGAACATTGACAGGAATCCCAGTATCCCTGTGGCTACTGGAAAGGGACCCTGGGTCTCCCGACTCACCTCGAGAAGCGTCCCTTTTGCCCTGCCAAGCCTCGAAGAGACTCCTGAGGTGTCCCTCGTAACTCGACAGGACTCCTGACTTCGTTGAACAAACACGAGGGTTGAAGGGCCATCCCCGCCGTAAGTCGAGAATGTACCCCAGGTCCCCGCCGCAACTCGAGAAAAACCATGAGACTTCCCCCTCCAAGCGAGATGAGGCCCGATTCCCCTGCACTGCATGCAGAGCAATTCCGTGAGCCCCCTGAAACATGTCAGGAGCCTCGACTTGCTTGATGGATGTCGAGACAGTCCGCAAAAACACTGTCACAAGTAGAGAGGGACCCTGAGGTCACACCAGCATCGCGAAGGAGCTCCATGGGCCCCAAATCAACTCGAGATGAGGCCCGCTTCCCCTGCATTGACTCCAGAGCCATCCCCGTTCCCCATCAAACACGACCTGAGGCTTGACTCCCTTTAGGCAACTCCAGAGGTTCCCCGAGAACAACGGGCCAAGTCTAGAGGAGTACCAAGTTCAGCAGAGCAACTCGAGGACTGCTCCGTGTACCCCAAATTGCCTCGAGATGAGAGCTGATTCCCTGGCTTAGACTCAAGACGTAGGCCACCTTTCCACAAGCCCCTCAAGAGGAGGCTTCTCTCAGCAATAGGTATGAGGGAGGGACCCTGAGATTGCTGCCTCAATGGGCATATACACCGAGAAGCCCTGACTCGAAAGGAGGCCGGGTTTCCTTGCAGTGGCTTGAATACAGTCTAGTCTTTCATCTCACAAGGTGAAGGGATGTCTGCACCACCTGTGGAGTCCCTAGAGAAAGCCCTAGGTCCCCGACTCCTTTCGACGGAATGCCTCACATGCCTCTGACACCCCGAGAGGCACGCAGAGCTCACTGCTTCAAAATTTGACGGAGCCTGACTCCTCTTGAACATTGACAGGAATCCCAGTATCCCTGTGGCTACTGGAAAGGGACCCTGGGTCTCCCGACTCACCTCGAGAAGCGTCCCTTTTGCCCTGCCAAGCCTCGAAGAGACTCCTGAGGTGTCCCTCGTAACTCGACAGGACTCCTGACTTCGTTGAACAAACACGAGGGTTGAAGGGCCATCCCCGCCGTAAGTCGAGAATGTACCCCAGGTCCCCGCCGCAACTCGAGAAAAACCATGAGACTTCCCCCTCCAAGCGAGATGAGGCCCGATTCCCCTGCACTGCATGCAGAGCAATTCCGTGAGCCCCCTGAAACATGTCAGGAGCCTCGACTTGCTTGATGGATGTCGAGACAGTCCGCAAAAACACTGTCACAAGTAGAGAGGGACCCTGAGGTCACACCAGCATCGCGAAGGAGCTCCATGGGCCCCAAATCAACTCGAGATGAGGCCCGCTTCCCCTGCATTGACTCCAGAGCCATCCCCCGTTCCCCATCAAACACGACCTGAGGCTTGACTCCCTTTAGGCAACTCCAGAGGTTCCCGGAGAACAACGGGCCAAGTCTAGACGAGTACCAAGTTCAGCAGAGCAACTCGAGGACTGCTCCGTGTACCCCAAATTGCCTCGAGATGAGAGCTGATTCCCTGGCTTAGACTCAAGACGTAGGCCACCTTTCCACAAGCCCCTCAAGAGGAGGCTTCTCTCAGCAATAGGTATGAGGGAGGGACCCTGAGATTGCTGCCTCAATGGGCATATACACCGAGAAGCCCTGACTCGAAAGGAGGCCGGGTTTCCTTGCAGTGGCTTGAATACAGTCTAGTCTTTCATCTCACAAGGTGAAGGGATGTCTGCACCACCTGTGGAGTCCCTAGAGAAAGCCCTAGGTCCCCGACTCCTTTCGACGGAATGCCTCACATGCCTCTGACACCTCGAGAGGCACGCAGAGCTCACTGCTTCAAAATTTGACGGAGCCTGACTCCTCTTGAACATTGACAGGAATCCCAGTATCCCTGTGGCTACTGGAAAGGGACCCTGGGTCTCCCGACTCACCTCGAGAAGCGTCCCTTTTGCCCTGCCAAGCCTCGAAGAGACTCCTGAGGTGTCCCTCGTAACTCGACAGGACTCCTGACTTCGTTGAACAAACACGAGGGTTGAAGGGCCATCCCCGCCGTAAGTCGAGAATGTACCCCAGGTCCCCGCCGCAACTCGAGAAAAACCATGAGACTTCCCCCTCCAAGCGAGATGAGGCCCGATTCCCCTGCACTGCATGCAGAGCAATTCCGTGAGCCCCCTGAAACATGTCAGGAGCCTCGACTTGCTTGATGGATGTCGAGACAGTCCGCAAAAACACTGTCACAAGTAGAGAGGGACCCTGAGGTCACACCAGCATCGCGAAGGAGCTCCATGGGCCCCAAATCAACTCGAGATGAGGCCCGCTTCCCCTGCATTGACTCCAGAGCCATCCCCAGTTCCCCATCAAACACGACCTGAGGCTTGACTCCCTTTAGGCAACTCCAGAGGTTCCCGGAGAACAACGGGCCAAGTCTAGACGAGTACCAAGTTCAGCAGAGCAACTCGAGGACTGCTCCGTGTACCCCAAATTGCCTCGAGATGAGAGCTGATTCCCTGGCTTAGACTCAAGACGTAGGCCACCTTTCCACAAGCCCCTCAAGAGGAGGCTTCTCTCAGCAATAGGTATGAGGGAGGGACCCTGAGATTGCTGCCTCAATGGGCATATACACCGAGAAGCCCTGACTCGAAAGGAGGCCGGGTTTCCTTGCAGTGGCTTGAATACAGTCTAGTCTTTCATCTCACAAGGTGAAGGGATGTCTGCACCACCTGTGGAGTCCCTAGAGAAAGCCCTAGGTCCCCGACTCCTTTCGACGGAATGCCTCACATGCCTCTGACACCTCGAGAGGCACGCAGAGCTCACTGCTTCAAAATTTGACGGAGCCTGACTCCTCTTGAACATTGACAGGAATCCCAGTATCCCTGTGGCTACTGGAAAGGGACCCTGGGTCTCCCGACTCACCTCGAGAAGCGTCCCTTTTGCCCTGCCAAGCCTCGAAGAGACTCCTGAGGTGTCCCTCGTAACTCGACAGGACTCCTGACTTCGTTGAACAAACACGAGGGTTGAAGGGCCATCCCCGCCGTAAGTCGAGAATGTACCCCAGGTCCCCGCCGCAACTCGAGAAAAACCATGAGACTTCCCCCTCCAAGCGAGATGAAGCCCGATTCCCCTGCACTGCATGCAGAGCAATTCCGTGAGCCCCCTGAAACATGTCAGGAGCCTCGACTTGCTTGATGGATGTCGAGACAGTCCGCAAAAACACTGTCACAAGTAGAGAGGGACCCTGAGGTCACACCAGCATCGCGAAGGAGCTCCATGGGCCCCAAATCAACTCGAGATGAGGCCCGCTTCCCCTGCATTGACTCCAGAGCCATCCCCAGTTCCCCATCAAACACGACCTGAGGCTTGACTCCCTTTAGGCAACTCCAGAGGTTCCCGGAGAACAACGGGCCAAGTCTAGACGAGTACCAAGTTCAGCAGAGCAACTCGAGGACTGCTCCGTGTACCCCAAATTGCCTCGAGATGAGAGCTGATTCCCTGGCTTAGACTCAAGACGTAGGCCACCTTTCCACAAGCCCCTCAAGAGGAGGCTTCTCTCAGCAATAGGTATGAGGGAGGGACCCTGAGATTGCTGCCTCAATGGGCATATACACCGAGAAGCCCTGACTCGAAAGGAGGCCGGGTTTCCTTGCAGTGGCTTGAATACAGTCTAGTCTTTCATCTCACAAGGTGAAGGGATGTCTGCACCACCTGTGGAGTCCCTAGAGAAAGCCCTAGGTCCCCGACTCCTTTCGACGGAATGCCTCACATGCCTCTGACACCCCGAGAGGCACGCAGAGCTCACTGCTTCAAAATTTGACGGAGCCTGACTCCTCTTGAACATTGACAGGAATCCCAGTATCCCTGTGGCTACTGGAAAGGGACCCTGGGTCTCCCGACTCACCTCGAGAAGCGTCCCTTTTGCCCTGCCAAGCCTCGAAGAGACTCCTGAGGTGTCCCTCGTAACTCGACAGGAGTCCTGACTTCGTTGAACAAACACGAGGGTTGAAGGGCCATCCCCGCCGTAAGTCGAGAATGTACCCCAGGTCCCCGCCGCAACTCGAGAAAAACCATGAGACTTCCCCCTCCAAGCGAGATGAAGCCCGATTCCCCTGCACTGCATGCAGAGCAATTCCGTGAGCCCCCTGAAACATGTCAGGAGCCTCGACTTGCTTGATGGATGTCGAGACAGTCCGCAAAAACACTGTCACAAGTAGAGAGGGACCCTGAGGTCACACCAGCATCGCGAAGGAGCTCCATGGGCCCCAAATCAACTCGAGATGAGGCCCGCTTCCCCTGCATTGACTCCAGAGCCATCCCCGTTCCCCATCAAACACGACCTGAGGCTTGACTCCCTTTAGGCAACTCCAGAGGTTCCCGGAGAACAACGGGCCAAGTCTAGACGAGTACCAAGTTCAGCAGAGCAACTCGAGGACTGCTCCGTGTACCCCAAATTGCCTCGAGATGAGAGCTGATTCCCTGGCTTAGACTCAAGACGTAGGCCACCTTTCCACAAGCCCCTCAAGAGGAGGCTTCTCTCAGCAATAGGTATGAGGGAGGGACCCTGAGATTGCTGCCTCAATGGGCATATACACCGAGAAGCCCTGACTCGAAAGGAGGCCGGGTTTCCTTGCAGTGGCTTGAATACAGTCTAGTCTTTCATCTCACAAGGTGAAGGGATGTCTGCACCACCTGTGGAGTCCCTAGAGAAAGCCCTAGGTCCCCGACTCCTTTCGACGGAATGCCTCACATGCCTCTGACACCCGAGAGGCACGCAGAGCTCACTGCTTCAAAATTTGACGGAGCCTGACTCCTCTTGAACATTGACAGGAATCCCAGTATCCCTGTGGCTACTGGAAAGGGACCCTGGGTCTCCCGACTCACCTCGAGAAGCGTCCCTTTTGCCCTGCCAAGCCTCGAAGAGACTCCTGAGGTGTCCCTCGTAACTCGACAGGACTCCTGACTTCGTTGAACAAACACGAGGGTTGAAGGGCCATCCCCGCCGTAAGTCGAGAATGTACCCCAGGTCCCCGCCGCAACTCGAGAAAAACAATGAGACTTCCCCCTCCAAGCGAGATGAGGCCCGATTCCCCTGCACTGCATGCAGAGCAATTCCGTGAGCCCCCTGAAACATGTCAGGAGCCTCGACTTGCTTGATGGATGTCGAGACAGTCCGCAAAAACACTGTCACAAGTAGAGAGGGACCCTGAGGTCACACCAGCATCGCGAAGGAGCTCCATGGGCCCCAAATCAACTCGAGATGAGGCCCGCTTCCCCTGCATTGACTCCAGAGCCATCCCCGTTCCCCATCAAACACGACCTGAGGCTTGACTCCCTTTAGGCAACTCCAGAGGTTCCCGGAGAACAACGGGCCAAGTCTAGACGAGTACCAAGTTCAGCAGAGCAACTCGAGGACTGCTCCGTGTACCCCAAATTGCCTCGAGATGAGAGCTGATTCCCTGGCTTAGACTCAAGACGTAGGCCACCTTTCCACAAGCCCCTCAAGAGGAGGCTTCTCTCAGCAATAGGTATGAGGGAGGGACCCTGAGATTGCTGCCTCAATGGGCATATACACCGAGAAGCCCTGACTCGAAAGGAGGCCGGGTTTCCTTGCAGTGGCTTGAATACAGTCTAGTCTTTCATCTCACAAGGTGAAGGGATGTCTGCACCACCTGTGGAGTCCCTAGAGAAAGCCCTAGGTCCCCGACTCCTTTCGACGGAATGCCTCACATGCCTCTGACACCTCGAGAGGCACGCAGAGCTCACTGCTTCAAAATTTGACGGAGCCTGACTCCTCTTGAACATTGACAGGAATCCCAGTATCCCTGTGGCTACTGGAAAGGGACCCTGGGTCTCCCGACTCACCTCGAGAAGCGTCCCTTTTGCCCTGCCAAGCCTCGAAGAGACTCCTGAGGTGTCCCTCGTAACTCGACAGGAGTCCTGACTTCGTTGAACAAACACGAGGGTTGAAGGGCCATCCCCGCCGTAAGTCGAGAATGTACCCCAGGTCCCCGCCGCAACTCGAGAAAAACCATGAGACTTCCCCCTCCAAGCGAGATGAGGCCCGATTCCCCTGCACTGCATGCAGAGCAATTCCGTGAGCCCCCTGAAACATGTCAGGAGCCTCGACTTGCTTGATGGATGTCGAGACAGTCCGCAAAAACACTGTCACAAGTAGAGAGGGACCCTGAGGTCACACCAGCATCGCGAAGGAGCTCCATGGGCCCCAAATCAACTCGAGATGAGGCCCGCTTCCCCTGCATTGACTCCAGAGCCATCCCCGTTCCCCATCAAACACGACCTGAGGCTTGACTCCCTTTAGGCAACTCCAGAGGTTCCCGGAGAACAACGGGCCAAGTCTAGAGGAGTACCAAGTTCAGCAGAGCAACTCGAGGACTGCTCCGTGTACCCCAAATTGCCTCGAGATGAGAGCTGATTCCCTGGCTTAGACTCAAGACGTAGGCCACCTTTCCACAAGCCCCTCAAGAGGAGGCTTCTCTCAGCAATAGGTATGAGGGAGGGACCCTGAGATTGCTGCCTCAATGGGCATATACACCGAGAAGCCCTGACTCGAAAGGAGGCCGGGTTTCCTTGCAGTGGCTTGAATACAGTCTAGTCTTTCATCTCACAAGGTGAAGGGATGTCTGCACCACCTGTGGAGTCCCTAGAGAAAGCCCTAGGTCCCCGACTCCTTTCGACGGAATGCCTCACATGCCTCTGACACCCCGAGAGGCACGCAGAGCTCACTGCTTCAAAATTTGACGGAGCCTGACTCCTCTTGAACATTGACAGGAATCCCAGTATCCCTGTGGCTACTGGAAAGGGACCCTGGGTCTCCCGACTCACCTCGAGAAGCGTCCCTTTTGCCCTGCCAAGCCTCGAAGAGACTCCTGAGGTGTCCCTCGTAACTCGACAGGACTCCTGACTTCGTTGAACAAACACGAGGGTTGAAGGGCCATCCCCGCCGTAAGTCGAGAATGTACCCCAGGTCCCCGCCGCAACTCGAGAAAAACCATGAGACTTCCCCCTCCAAGCGAGATGAAGCCCGATTCCCCTGCACTGCATGCAGAGCAATTCCGTGAGCCCCCTGAAACATGTCAGGAGCCTCGACTTGCTTGATGGATGTCGAGACAGTCCGCAAAAACACTGTCACAAGTAGAGAGGGACCCTGAGGTCACACCAGCATCGCGAAGGAGCTCCATGGGCCCCAAATCAACTCGAGATGAGGCCCGCTTCCCCTGCATTGACTCCAGAGCCATCCCCAGTTCCCCATCAAACACGACCTGAGGCTTGACTCCCTTTAGGCAACTCCAGAGGTTCCCGGAGAACAACGGGCCAAGTCTAGAGGAGTACCAAGTTCAGCAGAGCAACTCGAGGACTGCTCCGTGTACCCCAAATTGCCTCGAGATGAGAGCTGATTCCCTGGCTTAGACTCAAGACGTAGGCCACCTTTCCACAAGCCCCTCAAGAGGAGGCTTCTCTCAGCAATAGGTATGAGGGAGGGACCCTGAGATTGCTGCCTCAATGGGCATATACACCGAGAAGCCCTGACTCGAAAGGAGGCCGGGTTTCCTTGCAGTGGCTTGAATACAGTCTAGTCTTTCATCTCACAAGGTGAAGGGATGTCTGCACCACCTGTGGAGTCCCTAGAGAAAGCCCTAGGTCCCCGACTCCTTTCGACGGAATGCCTCACATGCCTCTGACACCTCGAGAGGCACGCAGAGCTCACTGCTTCAAAATTGGACGGAGCCTGACTCCTCTTGAACATTGACAGGAATCCCAGTATCCCTGTGGCTACTGGAAAGGGACCCTGGGTCTCCCGACTCACCTCGAGAAGCGTCCCTTTTGCCCTGCCAAGCCTCGAAGAGACTCCTGAGGTGTCCCTCGTAACTCGACAGGAGTCCTGACTTCGTTGAACAAACACGAGGGTTGAAGGGCCATCCCCGCCGTAAGTCGAGAATGTACCCCAGGTCCCCGCCGCAACTCGAGAAAAACCATGAGACTTCCCCCTCCAAGCGAGATGAGGCCCGATTCCCCTGCACTGCATGCAGAGCAATTCCGTGAGCCCCCTGAAACATGTCAGGAGCCTCGACTTGCTTGATGGATGTCGAGACAGTCCGCAAAAACACTGTCACAAGTAGAGAGGGACCCTGAGGTCACACCAGCATCGCGAAGGAGCTCCATGGGCCCCAAATCAACTCGAGATGAGGCCCGCTTCCCCTGCATTGACTCCAGAGCCATCCCCGTTCCCCATCAAACACGACCTGAGGCTTGACTCCCTTTAGGCAACTCCAGAGGTTCCCCGAGAACAACGGGCCAAGTCTAGAGGAGTACCAAGTTCAGCAGAGCAACTCGAGGACTGCTCCGTGTACCCCAAATTGCCTCGAGATGAGAGCTGATTCCCTGGCTTAGACTCAAGACGTAGGCCACCTTTCCACAAGCCCCTCAAGAGGAGGCTTCTCTCAGCAATAGGTATGAGGGAGGGACCCTGAGATTGCTGCCTCAATGGGCATATACACCGAGAAGCCCTGACTCGAAAGGAGGCCGGGTTTCCTTGCAGTGGCTTGAATACAGTCTAGTCTTTCATCTCACAAGGTGAAGGGATGTCTGCACCACCTGTGGAGTCCCTAGAGAAAGCCCTAGGTCCCCGACTCCTTTCGACGGAATGCCTCACATGCCTCTGACACCTCGAGAGGCACGCAGAGCTCACTGCTTCAAAATTTGACGGAGCCTGACTCCTCTTGAACATTGACAGGAATCCCAGTATCCCTGTGGCTACTGGAAAGGGACCCTGGGTCTCCCGACTCACCTCGAGAAGCGTCCCTTTTGCCCTGCCAAGCCTCGAAGAGACTCCTGAGGTGTCCCTCGTAACTCGACAGGACTCCTGACTTCGTTGAACAAACACGAGGGTTGAAGGGCCATCCCCGCCGTAAGTCGAGAATGTACCCCAGGTCCCCGCCGCAACTCGAGAAAAACCATGAGACTTCCCCCTCCAAGCGAGATGAGGCCCGATTCCCCTGCACTGCATGCAGAGCAATTCCGTGAGCCCCCTGAAACATGTCAGGAGCCTCGACTTGCTTGATGGATGTCGAGACAGTCCGCAAAAACACTGTCACAAGTAGAGAGGGACCCTGAGGTCACACCAGCATCGCGAAGGAGCTCCATGGGCCCCAAATCAACTCGAGATGAGGCCCGCTTCCCCTGCATTGACTCCAGAGCCATCCCCGTTCCCCATCAAACACGACCTGAGGCTTGACTCCCTTTAGGCAACTCCAGAGGTTCCCCGAGAACAACGGGCCAAGTCTAGAGGAGTACCAAGTTCAGCAGAGCAACTCGAGGACTGCTCCGTGTACCCCAAATTGCCTCGAGATGAGAGCTGATTCCCTGGCTTAGACTCAAGACGTAGGCCACCTTTCCACAAGCCCCTCAAGAGGAGGCTTCTCTCAGCAATAGGTATGAGGGAGGGACCCTGAGATTGCTGCCTCAATGGGCATATACACCGAGAAGCCCTGACTCGAAAGGAGGCCGGGTTTCCTTGCAGTGGCTTGAATACAGTCTAGTCTTTCATCTCACAAGGTGAAGGGATGTCTGCACCACCTGTGGAGTCCCTAGAGAAAGCCCTAGGTCCCCGACTCCTTTCGACGGAATGCCTCACATGCCTCTGACACCCCGAGAGGCACGCAGAGCTCACTGCTTCAAAATTTGACGGAGCCTGACTCCTCTTGAACATTGACAGGAATCCCAGTATCCCTGTGGCTACTGGAAAGGGACCCTGGGTCTCCCGACTCACCTCGAGAAGCGTCCCTTTTGCCCTGCCAAGCCTCGAAGAGACTCCTGAGGTGTCCCTCGTAACTCGACAGGAGTCCTGACTTCGTTGAACAAACACGAGGGTTGAAGGGCCATCCCCGCCGTAAGTCGAGAATGTACCCCAGGTCCCCGCCGCAACTCGAGAAAAACCATGAGACTTCCCCCTCCAAGCGAGATGAAGCCCGATTCCCCTGCACTGCATGCAGAGCAATTCCGTGAGCCCCCTGAAACATGTCAGGAGCCTCGACTTGCTTGATGGATGTCGAGACAGTCCGCAAAAACACTGTCACAAGTAGAGAGGGACCCTGAGGTCACACCAGCATTGCGAAGGAGCTCCATGGGCCCCAAATCAACTCGAGATGAGGCCCGCTTCCCCTGCATTGACTCCAGAGCCATCCCCGTTCCCCATCAAACACGACCTGAGGCTTGACTCCCTTTAGGCAACTCCAGAGGTTCCCGGAGAACAACGGGCCAAGTCTAGAGGAGTACCAAGTTCAGCAGAGCAACTCGAGGACTGCTCCGTGTACCCCAAATTGCCTCGAGATGAGAGCTGATTCCCTGGCTTAGACTCAAGACGTAGGCCACCTTTCCACAAGCCCCTCAAGAGGAGGCTTCTCTCAGCAATAGGTATGAGGGAGGGACCCTGAGATTGCTGCCTCAATGGGCATATACACCGAGAAGCCCTGACTCGAAAGGAGGCCGGGTTTCCTTGCAGTGGCTTGAATACAGTCTAGTCTTTCATCTCACAAGGTGAAGGGATGTCTGCACCACCTGTGGAGTCCCTAGAGAAAGCCCTAGGTCCCCGACTCCTTTCGACGGAATGCCTCACATGCCTCTGACACCTCGAGAGGCACGCAGAGCTCACTGCTTCAAAATTTGACGGAGCCTGACTCCTCTTGAACATTGACAGGAATCCCAGTATCCCTGTGGCTACTGGAAAGGGACCCTGGGTCTCCCGACTCACCTCGAGAAGCGTCCCTTTTGCCCTGCCAAGCCTCGAAGAGACTCCTGAGGTGTCCCTCGTAACTCGACAGGACTCCTGACTTCGTTGAACAAACACGAGGGTTGAAGGGCCATCCCCGCCGTAAGTCGAGAATGTACCCCAGGTCCCCGCCGCAACTCGAGAAAAACCATGAGACTTCCCCCTCCAAGCGAGATGAGGCCCGATTCCCCTGCACTGCATGCAGAGCAATTCCGTGAGCCCCCTGAAACATGTCAGGAGCCTCGACTTGCTTGATGGATGTCGAGACAGTCCGCAAAAACACTGTCACAAGTAGAGAGGGACCCTGAGGTCACACCAGCATCGCGAAGGAGCTCCATGGGCCCCAAATCAACTCGAGATGAGGCCCGCTTCCCCTGCATTGACTCCAGAGCCATCCCCAGTTCCCCATCAAACACGACCTGAGGCTTGACTCCCTTTAGGCAACTCCAGAGGTTCCCGGAGAACAACGGGCCAAGTCTAGAGGAGTACCAAGTTCAGCAGAGCAACTCGAGGACTGCTCCGTGTACCCCAAATTGCCTCGAGATGAGAGCTGATTCCCTGGCTTAGACTCAAGACGTAGGCCACCTTTCCACAAGCCCCTCAAGAGGAGGCTTCTCTCAGCAATAGGTATGAGGGAGGGACCCTGAGATTGCTGCCTCAATGGGCATATACACCGAGAAGCCCTGACTCGAAAGGAGGCCGGGTTTCCTTGCAGTGGCTTGAATACAGTCTAGTCTTTCATCTCACAAGGTGAAGGGATGTCTGCACCACCTGTGGAGTCCCTAGAGAAAGCCCTAGGTCCCCGACTCCTTTCGACGGAATGCCTCACATGCCTCTGACACCCCGAGAGGCACGCAGAGCTCACTGCTTCAAAATTTGACGGAGCCTGACTCCTCTTGAACATTGACAGGAATCCCAGTATCCCTGTGGCTACTGGAAAGGGACCCTGGGTCTCCCGACTCACCTCGAGAAGCGTCCCTTTTGCCCTGCCAAGCCTCGAAGAGACTCCTGAGGTGTCCCTCGTAACTCGACAGGAGTCCTGACTTCGTTGAACAAACACGAGGGTTGAAGGGCCATCCCCGCCGTAAGTCGAGAATGTACCCCAGGTCCCCGCCGCAACTCGAGAAAAACCATGAGACTTCCCCCTCCAAGCGAGATGAAGCCCGATTCCCCTGCACTGCATGCAGAGCAATTCCGTGAGCCCCCTGAAACATGTCAGGAGCCTCGACTTGCTTGATGGATGTCGAGACAGTCCGCAAAAACACTGTCACAAGTAGAGAGGGACCCTGAGGTCACACCAGCATCGCGAAGGAGCTCCATGGGCCCCAAATCAACTCGAGATGAGGCCCGCTTCCCCTGCATTGACTCCAGAGCCATCCCCCGTTCCCCATCAAACACGACCTGAGGCTTGACTCCCTTTAGGCAACTCCAGAGGTTCCCCGAGAACAACGGGCCAAGTCTAGAGGAGTACCAAGTTCAGCAGAGCAACTCGAGGACTGCTCCGTGTACCCCAAATTGCCTCGAGATGAGAGCTGATTCCCTGGCTTAGACTCAAGACGTAGGCCACCTTTCCACAAGCCCCTCAAGAGGAGGCTTCTCTCAGCAATAGGTATGAGGGAGGGACCCTGAGATTGCTGCCTCAATGGGCATATACACCGAGAAGCCCTGACTCGAAAGGAGGCCGGGTTTCCTTGCAGTGGCTTGAATACAGTCTAGTCTTTCATCTCACAAGGTGAAGGGATGTCTGCACCACCTGTGGAGTCCCTAGAGAAAGCCCTAGGTCCCCGACTCCTTTCGACGGAATGCCTCACATGCCTCTGACACCCCGAGAGGCACGCAGAGCTCACTGCTTCAAAATTTGACGGAGCCTGACTCCTCTTGAACATTGACAGGAATCCCAGTATCCCTGTGGCTACTGGAAAGGGACCCTGGGTCTCCCGACTCACCTCGAGAAGCGTCCCTTTTGCCCTGCCAAGCCTCGAAGAGACTCCTGAGGTGTCCCTCGTAACTCGACAGGAGTCCTGACTTCGTTGAACAAACACGAGGGTTGAAGGGCCATCCCCGCCGTAAGTCGAGAATGTACCCCAGGTCCCCGCCGCAACTCGAGAAAAACCATGAGACTTCCCCCTCCAAGCGAGATGAAGCCCGATTCCCCTGCACTGCATGCAGAGCAATTCCGTGAGCCCCCTGAAACATGTCAGGAGCCTCGACTTGCTTGATGGATGTCGAGACAGTCCGCAAAAACACTGTCACAAGTAGAGAGGGACCCTGAGGTCACACCAGCATCGCGAAGGAGCTCCATGGGCCCCAAATCAACTCGAGATGAGGCCCGCTTCCCCTGCATTGACTCCAGAGCCATCCCCCGTTCCCCATCAAACACGACCTGAGGCTTGACTCCCTTTAGGCAACTCCAGAGGTTCCCCGAGAACAACGGGCCAAGTCTAGAGGAGTACCAAGTTCAGCAGAGCAACTCGAGGACTGCTCCGTGTACCCCAAATTGCCTCGAGATGAGAGCTGATTCCCTGGCTTAGACTCAAGACGTAGGCCACCTTTCCACAAGCCCCTCAAGAGGAGGCTTCTCTCAGCAATAGGTATGAGGGAGGGACCCTGAGATTGCTGCCTCAATGGGCATATACACCGAGAAGCCCTGACTCGAAAGGAGGCCGGGTTTCCTTGCAGTGGCTTGAATACAGTCTAGTCTTTCATCTCACAAGGTGAAGGGATGTCTGCACCACCTGTGGAGTCCCTAGAGAAAGCCCTAGGTCCCCGACTCCTTTCGACGGAATGCCTCACATGCCTCTGACACCTCGAGAGGCACGCAGAGCTCACTGCTTCAAAATTTGACGGAGCCTGACTCCTCTTGAACATTGACAGGAATCCCAGTATCCCTGTGGCTACTGGAAAGGGACCCTGGGTCTCCCGACTCACCTCGAGAAGCGTCCCTTTTGCCCTGCCAAGCCTCGAAGAGACTCCTGAGGTGTCCCTCGTAACTCGACAGGACTCCTGACTTCGTTGAACAAACACGAGGGTTGAAGGGCCATCCCCGCCGTAAGTCGAGAATGTACCCCAGGTCCCCGCCGCAACTCGAGAAAAACAATGAGACTTCCCCCTCCAAGCGAGATGAGGCCCGATTCCCCTGCACTGCATGCAGAGCAATTCCGTGAGCCCCCTGAAACATGTCAGGAGCCTCGACTTGCTTGATGGATGTCGAGACAGTCCGCAAAAACACTGTCACAAGTAGAGAGGGACCCTGAGGTCACACCAGCATCGCGAAGGAGCTCCATGGGCCCCAAATCAACTCGAGATGAGGCCCGCTTCCCCTGCATTGACTCCAGAGCCATCCCCAGTTCCCCATCAAACACGACCTGAGGCTTGACTCCCTTTAGGCAACTCCAGAGGTTCCCGAGAACAACGGGCCAAGTCTAGAGGAGTACCAAGTTCAGCAGAGCAACTCGAGGACTGCTCCGTGTACCCCAAATTGCCTCGAGATGAGAGCTGATTCCCTGGCTTAGACTCAAGACGTAGGCCACCTTTCCACAAGCCCCTCAAGAGGAGGCTTCTCTCAGCAATAGGTATGAGGGAGGGACCCTGAGATTGCTGCCTCAATGGGCATATACACCGAGAAGCCCTGACTCGAAAGGAGGCCGGGTTTCCTTGCAGTGGCTTGAATACAGTCTAGTCTTTCATCTCACAAGGTGAAGGGATGTCTGCACCACCTGTGGAGTCCCTAGAGAAAGCCCTAGGTCCCCGACTCCTTTCGACGGAATGCCTCACATGCCTCTGACACCTCGAGAGGCACGCAGAGCTCACTGCTTCAAAATTTGACGGAGCCTGACTCCTCTTGAACATTGACAGGAATCCCAGTATCCCTGTGGCTACTGGAAAGGGACCCTGGGTCTCCCGACTCACCTCGAGAAGCGTCCCTTTTGCCCTGCCAAGCCTCGAAGAGACTCCTGAGGTGTCCCTCGTAACTCGACAGGACTCCTGACTTCGTTGAACAAACACGAGGGTTGAAGGGCCATCCCCGCCGTAAGTCGAGAATGTACCCCAGGTCCCCGCCGCAACTCGAGAAAAACCATGAGACTTCCCCCTCCAAGCGAGATGAGGCCCGATTCCCCTGCACTGCATGCAGAGCAATTCCGTGAGCCCCCTGAAACATGTCAGGAGCCTCGACTTGCTTGATGGATGTCGAGACAGTCCGCAAAAACACTGTCACAAGTAGAGAGGGACCCTGAGGTCACACCAGCATCGCGAAGGAGCTCCATGGGCCCCAAATCAACTCGAGATGAGGCCCGCTTCCCCTGCATTGACTCCAGAGCCATCCCCCGTTCCCCATCAAACACGACCTGAGGCTTGACTCCCTTTAGGCAACTCCAGAGGTTCCCCGAGAACAACGGGCCAAGTCTAGAGGAGTACCAAGTTCAGCAGAGCAACTCGAGGACTGCTCCGTGTACCCCAAATTGCCTCGAGATGAGAGCTGATTCCCTGGCTTAGACTCAAGACGTAGGCCACCTTTCCACAAGCCCCTCAAGAGGAGGCTTCTCTCAGCAATAGGTATGAGGGAGGGACCCTGAGATTGCTGCCTCAATGGGCATATACACCGAGAAGCCCTGACTCGAAAGGAGGCCGGGTTTCCTTGCAGTGGCTTGAATACAGTCTAGTCTTTCATCTCACAAGGTGAAGGGATGTCTGCACCACCTGTGGAGTCCCTAGAGAAAGCCCTAGGTCCCCGACTCCTTTCGACGGAATGCCTCACATGCCTCTGACACCTCGAGAGGCACGCAGAGCTCACTGCTTCAAAATTTGACGGAGCCTGACTCCTCTTGAACATTGACAGGAATCCCAGTATCCCTGTGGCTACTGGAAAGGGACCCTGGGTCTCCCGACTCACCTCGAGAAGCGTCCCTTTTGCCCTGCCAAGCCTCGAAGAGACTCCTGAGGTGTCCCTCGTAACTCGACAGGAGTCCTGACTTCGTTGAACAAACACGAGGGTTGAAGGGCCATCCCCGCCGTAAGTCGAGAATGTACCCCAGGTCCCCGCCGCAACTCGAGAAAAACCATGAGACTTCCCCCTCCAAGCGAGATGAGGCCCGATTCCCCTGCACTGCATGCAGAGCAATTCCGTGAGCCCCCTGAAACATGTCAGGAGCCTCGACTTGCTTGATGGATGTCGAGACAGTCCGCAAAAACACTGTCACAAGTAGAGAGGGACCCTGAGGTCACACCAGCATCGCGAAGGAGCTCCATGGGCCCCAAATCAACTCGAGATGAGGCCCGCTTCCCCTGCATTGACTCCAGAGCCATCCCCCGTTCCCCATCAAACACGACCTGAGGCTTGACTCCCTTTAGGCAACTCCAGAGGTTCCCCGAGAACAACGGGCCAAGTCTAGAGGAGTACCAAGTTCAGCAGAGCAACTCGAGGACTGCTCCGTGTACCCCAAATTGCCTCGAGATGAGAGCTGATTCCCTGGCTTAGACTCAAGACGTAGGCCACCTTTCCACAAGCCCCTCAAGAGGAGGCTTCTCTCAGCAATAGGTATGAGGGAGGGACCCTGAGATTGCTGCCTCAATGGGCATATACACCGAGAAGCCCTGACTCGAAAGGAGGCCGGGTTTCCTTGCAGTGGCTTGAATACAGTCTAGTCTTTCATCTCACAAGGTGAAGGGATGTCTGCACCACCTGTGGAGTCCCTAGAGAAAGCCCTAGGTCCCCGACTCCTTTCGACGGAATGCCTCACATGCCTCTGACACCTCGAGAGGCACGCAGAGCTCACTGCTTCAAAATTTGACGGAGCCTGACTCCTCTTGAACATTGACAGGAATCCCAGTATCCCTGTGGCTACTGGAAAGGGACCCTGGGTCTCCCGACTCACCTCGAGAAGCGTCCCTTTTGCCCTGCCAAGCCTCGAAGAGACTCCTGAGGTGTCCCTCGTAACTCGACAGGAGTCCTGACTTCGTTGAACAAACACGAGGGTTGAAGGGCCATCCCCGCCGTAAGTCGAGAATGTACCCCAGGTCCCCGCCGCAACTCGAGAAAAACCATGAGACTTCCCCCTCCAAGCGAGATGAGGCCCGATTCCCCTGCACTGCATGCAGAGCAATTCCGTGAGCCCCCTGAAACATGTCAGGAGCCTCGACTTGCTTGATGGATGTCGAGACAGTCCGCAAAAACACTGTCACAAGTAGAGAGGGACCCTGAGGTCACACCAGCATCGCGAAGGAGCTCCATGGGCCCCAAATCAACTCGAGATGAGGCCCGCTTCCCCTGCATTGACTCCAGAGCCATCCCCCGTTCCCCATCAAACACGACCTGAGGCTTGACTCCCTTTAGGCAACTCCAGAGGTTCCCCGAGAACAACGGGCCAAGTCTAGAGGAGTACCAAGTTCAGCAGAGCAACTCGAGGACTGCTCCGTGTACCCCAAATTGCCTCGAGATGAGAGCTGATTCCCTGGCTTAGACTCAAGACGTAGGCCACCTTTCCACAAGCCCCTCAAGAGGAGGCTTCTCTCAGCAATAGGTATGAGGGAGGGACCCTGAGATTGCTGCCTCAATGGGCATATACACCGAGAAGCCCTGACTCGAAAGGAGGCCGGGTTTCCTTGCAGTGGCTTGAATACAGTCTAGTCTTTCATCTCACAAGGTGAAGGGATGTCTGCACCACCTGTGGAGTCCCTAGAGAAAGCCCTAGGTCCCCGACTCCTTTCGACGGAATGCCTCACATGCCTCTGACACCCCGAGAGGCACGCAGAGCTCACTGCTTCAAAATTTGACGGAGCCTGACTCCTCTTGAACATTGACAGGAATCCCAGTATCCCTGTGGCTACTGGAAAGGGACCCTGGGTCTCCCGACTCACCTCGAGAAGCGTCCCTTTTGCCCTGCCAAGCCTCGAAGAGACTCCTGAGGTGTCCCTCGTAACTCGACAGGAGTCCTGACTTCGTTGAACAAACACGAGGGTTGAAGGGCCATCCCCGCCGTAAGTCGAGAATGTACCCCAGGTCCCCGCCGCAACTCGAGAAAAACCATGAGACTTCCCCCTCCAAGCGAGATGAGGCCCGATTCCCCTGCACTGCATGCAGAGCAATTCCGTGAGCCCCCTGAAACATGTCAGGAGCCTCGACTTGCTTGATGGATGTCGAGACAGTCCGCAAAAACACTGTCACAAGTAGAGAGGGACCCTGAGGTCACACCAGCATCGCGAAGGAGCTCCATGGGCCCCAAATCAACTCGAGATGAGGCCCGCTTCCCCTGCATTGACTCCAGAGCCATCCCCCGTTCCCCATCAAACACGACCTGAGGCTTGACTCCCTTTAGGCAACTCCAGAGGTTCCCCGAGAACAACGGGCCAAGTCTAGAGGAGTACCAAGTTCAGCAGAGCAACTCGAGGACTGCTCCGTGTACCCCAAATTGCCTCGAGATGAGAGCTGATTCCCTGGCTTAGACTCAAGACGTAGGCCACCTTTCCACAAGCCCCTCAAGAGGAGGCTTCTCTCAGCAATAGGTATGAGGGAGGGACCCTGAGATTGCTGCCTCAATGGGCATATACACCGAGAAGCCCTGACTCGAAAGGAGGCCGGGTTTCCTTGCAGTGGCTTGAATACAGTCTAGTCTTTCATCTCACAAGGTGAAGGGATGTCTGCACCACCTGTGGAGTCCCTAGAGAAAGCCCTAGGTCCCCGACTCCTTTCGACGGAATGCCTCACATGCCTCTGACACCTCGAGAGGCACGCAGAGCTCACTGCTTCAAAATTTGACGGAGCCTGACTCCTCTTGAACATTGACAGGAATCCCAGTATCCCTGTGGCTACTGGAAAGGGACCCTGGGTCTCCCGACTCACCTCGAGAAGCGTCCCTTTTGCCCTGCCAAGCCTCGAAGAGACTCCTGAGGTGTCCCTCGTAACTCGACAGGAGTCCTGACTTCGTTGAACAAACACGAGGGTTGAAGGGCCATCCCCGCCGTAAGTCGAGAATGTACCCCAGGTCCCCGCCGCAACTCGAGAAAAACCATGAGACTTCCCCCTCCAAGCGAGATGAGGCCCGATTCCCCTGCACTGCATGCAGAGCAATTCCGTGAGCCCCCTGAAACATGTCAGGAGCCTCGACTTGCTTGATGGATGTCGAGACAGTCCGCAAAAACACTGTCACAAGTAGAGAGGGACCCTGAGGTCACACCAGCATCGCGAAGGAGCTCCATGGGCCCCAAATCAACTCGAGATGAGGCCCGCTTCCCCTGCATTGACTCCAGAGCCATCCCCCGTTCCCCATCAAACACGACCTGAGGCTTGACTCCCTTTAGGCAACTCCAGAGGTTCCCGGAGAACAACGGGCCAAGTCTAGAGGAGTACCAAGTTCAGCAGAGCAACTCGAGGACTGCTCCGTGTACCCCAAATTGCCTCGAGATGAGAGCTGATTCCCTGGCTTAGACTCAAGACGTAGGCCACCTTTCCACAAGCCCCTCAAGAGGAGGCTTCTCTCAGCAATAGGTATGAGGGAGGGACCCTGAGATTGCTGCCTCAATGGGCATATACACCGAGAAGCCCTGACTCGAAAGGAGGCCGGGTTTCCTTGCAGTGGCTTGAATACAGTCTAGTCTTTCATCTCACAAGGTGAAGGGATGTCTGCACCACCTGTGGAGTCCCTAGAGAAAGCCCTAGGTCCCCGACTCCTTTCGACGGAATGCCTCACATGCCTCTGACACCTCGAGAGGCACGCAGAGCTCACTGCTTCAAAATTTGACGGAGCCTGACTCCTCTTGAACATTGACAGGAATCCCAGTATCCCTGTGGCTACTGGAAAGGGACCCTGGGTCTCCCGACTCACCTCGAGAAGCGTCCCTTTTGCCCTGCCAAGCCTCGAAGAGACTCCTGAGGTGTCCCTCGTAACTCGACAGGAGTCCTGACTTCGTTGAACAAACACGAGGGTTGAAGGGCCATCCCCGCCGTAAGTCGAGAATGTACCCCAGGTCCCCGCCGCAACTCGAGAAAAACCATGAGACTTCCCCCTCCAAGCGAGATGAGGCCCGATTCCCCTGCACTGCATGCAGAGCAATTCCGTGAGCCCCCTGAAACATGTCAGGAGCCTCGACTTGCTTGATGGATGTCGAGACAGTCCGCAAAAACACTGTCACAAGTAGAGAGGGACCCTGAGGTCACACCAGCATCGCGAAGGAGCTCCATGGGCCCCAAATCAACTCGAGATGAGGCCCGCTTCCCCTGCATTGACTCCAGAGCCATCCCCAGTTCCCCATCAAACACGACCTGAGGCTTGACTCCCTTTAGGCAACTCCAGAGGTTCCCGGAGAACAACGGGCCAAGTCTAGAGGAGTACCAAGTTCAGCAGAGCAACTCGAGGACTGCTCCGTGTACCCCAAATTGCCTCGAGATGAGAGCTGATTCCCTGGCTTAGACTCAAGACGTAGGCCACCTTTCCACAAGCCCCTCAAGAGGAGGCTTCTCTCAGCAATAGGTATGAGGGAGGGACCCTGAGATTGCTGCCTCAATGGGCATATACACCGAGAAGCCCTGACTCGAAAGGAGGCCGGGTTTCCTTGCAGTGGCTTGAATACAGTCTAGTCTTTCATCTCACAAGGTGAAGGGATGTCTGCACCACCTGTGGAGTCCCTAGAGAAAGCCCTAGGTCCCCGACTCCTTTCGACGGAATGCCTCACATGCCTCTGACACCTCGAGAGGCACGCAGAGCTCACTGCTTCAAAATTTGACGGAGCCTGACTCCTCTTGAACATTGACAGGAATCCCAGTATCCCTGTGGCTACTGGAAAGGGACCCTGGGTCTCCCGACTCACCTCGAGAAGCGTCCCTTTTGCCCTGCCAAGCCTCGAAGAGACTCCTGAGGTGTCCCTCGTAACTCGACAGGAGTCCTGACTTCGTTGAACAAACACGAGGGTTGAAGGGCCATCCCCGCCGTAAGTCGAGAATGTACCCCAGGTCCCCGCCGCAACTCGAGAAAAACCATGAGACTTCCCCCTCCAAGCGAGATGAGGCCCGATTCCCCTGCACTGCATGCAGAGCAATTCCGTGAGCCCCCTGAAACATGTCAGGAGCCTCGACTTGCTTGATGGATGTCGAGACAGTCCGCAAAAACACTGTCACAAGTAGAGAGGGACCCTGAGGTCACACCAGCATCGCGAAGGAGCTCCATGGGCCCCAAATCAACTCGAGATGAGGCCCGCTTCCCCTGCATTGACTCCAGAGCCATCCCCAGTTCCCCATCAAACACGACCTGAGGCTTGACTCCCTTTAGGCAACTCCAGAGGTTCCCGGAGAACAACGGGCCAAGTCTAGAGGAGTACCAAGTTCAGCAGAGCAACTCGAGGACTGCTCCGTGTACCCCAAATTGCCTCGAGATGAGAGCTGATTCCCTGGCTTAGACTCAAGACGTAGGCCACCTTTCCACAAGCCCCTCAAGAGGAGGCTTCTCTCAGCAATAGGTATGAGGGAGGGACCCTGAGATTGCTGCCTCAATGGGCATATACACCGAGAAGCCCTGACTCGAAAGGAGGCCGGGTTTCCTTGCAGTGGCTTGAATACAGTCTAGTCTTTCATCTCACAAGGTGAAGGGATGTCTGCACCACCTGTGGAGTCCCTAGAGAAAGCCCTAGGTCCCCGACTCCTTTCGACGGAATGCCTCACATGCCTCTGACACCTCGAGAGGCACGCAGAGCTCACTGCTTCAAAATTTGACGGAGCCTGACTCCTCTTGAACATTGACAGGAATCCCAGTATCCCTGTGGCTACTGGAAAGGGACCCTGGGTCTCCCGACTCACCTCGAGAAGCGTCCCTTTTGCCCTGCCAAGCCTCGAAGAGACTCCTGAGGTGTCCCTCGTAACTCGACAGGACTCCTGACTTCGTTGAACAAACACGAGGGTTGAAGGGCCATCCCCGCCGTAAGTCGAGAATGTACCCCAGGTCCCCGCCGCAACTCGAGAAAAACCATGAGACTTCCCCCTCCAAGCGAGATGAGGCCCGATTCCCCTGCACTGCATGCAGAGCAATTCCGTGAGCCCCCTGAAACATGTCAGGAGCCTCGACTTGCTTGATGGATGTCGAGACAGTCCGCAAAAACACTGTCACAAGTAGAGAGGGACCCTGAGGTCACACCAGCATCGCGAAGGAGCTCCATGGGCCCCAAATCAACTCGAGATGAGGCCCGCTTCCCCTGCATTGACTCCAGAGCCATCCCCAGTTCCCCATCAAACACGACCTGAGGCTTGACTCCCTTTAGGCAACTCCAGAGGTTCCCGGAGAACAACGGGCCAAGTCTAGAGGAGTACCAAGTTCAGCAGAGCAACTCGAGGACTGCTCCGTGTACCCCAAATTGCCTCGAGATGAGAGCTGATTCCCTGGCTTAGACTCAAGACGTAGGCCACCTTTCCACAAGCCCCTCAAGAGGAGGCTTCTCTCAGCAATAGGTATGAGGGAGGGACCCTGAGATTGCTGCCTCAATGGGCATATACACCGAGAAGCCCTGACTCGAAAGGAGGCCGGGTTTCCTTGCAGTGGCTTGAATACAGTCTAGTCTTTCATCTCACAAGGTGAAGGGATGTCTGCACCACCTGTGGAGTCCCTAGAGAAAGCCCTAGGTCCCCGACTCCTTTCGACGGAATGCCTCACATGCCTCTGACACCTCGAGAGGCACGCAGAGCTCACTGCTTCAAAATTTGACGGAGCCTGACTCCTCTTGAACATTGACAGGAATCCCAGTATCCCTGTGGCTACTGGAAAGGGACCCTGGGTCTCCCGACTCACCTCGAGAAGCGTCCCTTTTGCCCTGCCAAGCCTCGAAGAGACTCCTGAGGTGTCCCTCGTAACTCGACAGGAGTCCTGACTTCGTTGAACAAACACGAGGGTTGAAGGGCCATCCCCGCCGTAAGTCGAGAATGTACCCCAGGTCCCCGCCGCAACTCGAGAAAAACCATGAGACTTCCCCCTCCAAGCGAGATGAGGCCCGATTCCCCTGCACTGCATGCAGAGCAATTCCGTGAGCCCCCTGAAACATGTCAGGAGCCTCGACTTGCTTGATGGATGTCGAGACAGTCCGCAAAAACACTGTCACAAGTAGAGAGGGACCCTGAGGTCACACCAGCATCGCGAAGGAGCTCCATGGGCCCCAAATCAACTCGAGATGAGGCCCGCTTCCCCTGCATTGACTCCAGAGCCATCCCCCGTTCCCCATCAAACACGACCTGAGGCTTGACTCCCTTTAGGCAACTCCAGAGGTTCCCGAGAACAACGGGCCAAGTCTAGAGGAGTACCAAGTTCAGCAGAGCAACTCGAGGACTGCTCCGTGTACCCCAAATTGCCTCGAGATGAGAGCTGATTCCCTGGCTTAGACTCAAGACGTAGGCCACCTTTCCACAAGCCCCTCAAGAGGAGGCTTCTCTCAGCAATAGGTATGAGGGAGGGACCCTGAGATTGCTGCCTCAATGGGCATATACACCGAGAAGCCCTGACTCGAAAGGAGGCCGGGTTTCCTTGCAGTGGCTTGAATACAGTCTAGTCTTTCATCTCACAAGGTGAAGGGATGTCTGCACCACCTGTGGAGTCCCTAGAGAAAGCCCTAGGTCCCCGACTCCTTTCGACGGAATGCCTCACATGCCTCTGACACCTCGAGAGGCACGCAGAGCTCACTGCTTCAAAATTTGACGGAGCCTGACTCCTCTTGAACATTGACAGGAATCCCAGTATCCCTGTGGCTACTGGAAAGGGACCCTGGGTCTCCCGACTCACCTCGAGAAGCGTCCCTTTTGCCCTGCCAAGCCTCGAAGAGACTCCTGAGGTGTCCCTCGTAACTCGACAGGACTCCTGACTTCGTTGAACAAACACGAGGGTTGAAGGGCCATCCCCGCCGTAAGTCGAGAATGTACCCCAGGTCCCCGCCGCAACTCGAGAAAAACAATGAGACTTCCCCCTCCAAGCGAGATGAGGCCCGATTCCCCTGCACTGCATGCAGAGCAATTCCGTGAGCCCCCTGAAACATGTCAGGAGCCTCGACTTGCTTGATGGATGTCGAGACAGTCCGCAAAAACACTGTCACAAGTAGAGAGGGACCCTGAGGTCACACCAGCATCGCGAAGGAGCTCCATGGGCCCCAAATCAACTCGAGATGAGGCCCGCTTCCCCTGCATTGACTCCAGAGCCATCCCCGTTCCCCATCAAACACGACCTGAGGCTTGACTCCCTTTAGGCAACTCCAGAGGTTCCCCGAGAACAACGGGCCAAGTCTAGACGAGTACCAAGTTCAGCAGAGCAACTCGAGGACTGCTCCGTGTACCCCAAATTGCCTCGAGATGAGAGCTGATTCCCTGGCTTAGACTCAAGACGTAGGCCACCTTTCCACAAGCCCCTCAAGAGGAGGCTTCTCTCAGCAATAGGTATGAGGGAGGGACCCTGAGATTGCTGCCTCAATGGGCATATACACCGAGAAGCCCTGACTCGAAAGGAGGCCGGGTTTCCTTGCAGTGGCTTGAATACAGTCTAGTCTTTCATCTCACAAGGTGAAGGGATGTCTGCACCACCTGTGGAGTCCCTAGAGAAAGCCCTAGGTCCCCGACTCCTTTCGACGGAATGCCTCACATGCCTCTGACACCTCGAGAGGCACGCAGAGCTCACTGCTTCAAAATTTGACGGAGCCTGACTCCTCTTGAACATTGACAGGAATCCCAGTATCCCTGTGGCTACTGGAAAGGGACCCTGGGTCTCCCGACTCACCTCGAGAAGCGTCCCTTTTGCCCTGCCAAGCCTCGAAGAGACTCCTGAGGTGTCCCTCGTAACTCGACAGGAGTCCTGACTTCGTTGAACAAACACGAGGGTTGAAGGGCCATCCCCGCCGTAAGTCGAGAATGTACCCCAGGTCCCCGCCGCAACTCGAGAAAAACCATGAGACTTCCCCCTCCAAGCGAGATGAGGCCCGATTCCCCTGCACTGCATGCAGAGCAATTCCGTGAGCCCCCTGAAACATGTCAGGAGCCTCGACTTGCTTGATGGATGTCGAGACAGTCCGCAAAAACACTGTCACAAGTAGAGAGGGACCCTGAGGTCACACCAGCATCGCGAAGGAGCTCCATGGGCCCCAAATCAACTCGAGATGAGGCCCGCTTCCCCTGCATTGACTCCAGAGCCATCCCCAGTTCCCCATCAAACACGACCTGAGGCTTGACTCCCTTTAGGCAACTCCAGAGGTTCCCCGAGAACAACGGGCCAAGTCTAGACGAGTACCAAGTTCAGCAGAGCAACTCGAGGACTGCTCCGTGTACCCCAAATTGCCTCGAGATGAGAGCTGATTCCCTGGCTTAGACTCAAGACGTAGGCCACCTTTCCACAAGCCCCTCAAGAGGAGGCTTCTCTCAGCAATAGGTATGAGGGAGGGACCCTGAGATTGCTGCCTCAATGGGCATATACACCGAGAAGCCCTGACTCGAAAGGAGGCCGGGTTTCCTTGCAGTGGCTTGAATACAGTCTAGTCTTTCATCTCACAAGGTGAAGGGATGTCTGCACCACCTGTGGAGTCCCTAGAGAAAGCCCTAGGTCCCCGACTCCTTTCGACGGAATGCCTCACATGCCTCTGACACCCGAGAGGCACGCAGAGCTCACTGCTTCAAAATTTGACGGAGCCTGACTCCTCTTGAACATTGACAGGAATCCCAGTATCCCTGTGGCTACTGGAAAGGGACCCTGGGTCTCCCGACTCACCTCGAGAAGCGTCCCTTTTGCCCTGCCAAGCCTCGAAGAGACTCCTGAGGTGTCCCTCGTAACTCGACAGGAGTCCTGACTTCGTTGAACAAACACGAGGGTTGAAGGGCCATCCCCGCCGTAAGTCGAGAATGTACCCCAGGTCCCCGCCGCAACTCGAGAAAAACCATGAGACTTCCCCCTCCAAGCGAGATGAGGCCCGATTCCCCTGCACTGCATGCAGAGCAATTCCGTGAGCCCCCTGAAACATGTCAGGAGCCTCGACTTGCTTGATGGATGTCGAGACAGTCCGCAAAAACACTGTCACAAGTAGAGAGGGACCCTGAGGTCACACCAGCATTGCGAAGGAGCTCCATGGGCCCCAAATCAACTCGAGATGAGGCCCGCTTCCCCTGCATTGACTCCAGAGCCATCCCCCGTTCCCCATCAAACACGACCTGAGGCTTGACTCCCTTTAGGCAACTCCAGAGGTTCCCCGAGAACAACGGGCCAAGTCTAGACGAGTACCAAGTTCAGCAGAGCAACTCGAGGACTGCTCCGTGTACCCCAAATTGCCTCGAGATGAGAGCTGATTCCCTGGCTTAGACTCAAGACGTAGGCCACCTTTCCACAAGCCCCTCAAGAGGAGGCTTCTCTCAGCAATAGGTATGAGGGAGGGACCCTGAGATTGCTGCCTCAATGGGCATATACACCGAGAAGCCCTGACTCGAAAGGAGGCCGGGTTTCCTTGCAGTGGCTTGAATACAGTCTAGTCTTTCATCTCACAAGGTGAAGGGATGTCTGCACCACCTGTGGAGTCCCTAGAGAAAGCCCTAGGTCCCCGACTCCTTTCGACGGAATGCCTCACATGCCTCTGACACCTCGAGAGGCACGCAGAGCTCACTGCTTCAAAATTTGACGGAGCCTGACTCCTCTTGAACATTGACAGGAATCCCAGTATCCCTGTGGCTACTGGAAAGGGACCCTGGGTCTCCCGACTCACCTCGAGAAGCGTCCCTTTTGCCCTGCCAAGCCTCGAAGAGACTCCTGAGGTGTCCCTCGTAACTCGACAGGACTCCTGACTTCGTTGAACAAACACGAGGGTTGAAGGGCCATCCCCGCCGTAAGTCGAGAATGTACCCCAGGTCCCCGCCGCAACTCGAGAAAAACCATGAGACTTCCCCCTCCAAGCGAGATGAGGCCCGATTCCCCTGCACTGCATGCAGAGCAATTCCGTGAGCCCCCTGAAACATGTCAGGAGCCTCGACTTGCTTGATGGATGTCGAGACAGTCCGCAAAAACACTGTCACAAGTAGAGAGGGACCCTGAGGTCACACCAGCATCGCGAAGGAGCTCCATGGGCCCCAAATCAACTCGAGATGAGGCCCGCTTCCCCTGCATTGACTCCAGAGCCATCCCCCGTTCCCCATCAAACACGACCTGAGGCTTGACTCCCTTTAGGCAACTCCAGAGGTTCCCCGAGAACAACGGGCCAAGTCTAGAGGAGTACCAAGTTCAGCAGAGCAACTCGAGGACTGCTCCGTGTACCCCAAATTGCCTCGAGATGAGAGCTGATTCCCTGGCTTAGACTCAAGACGTAGGCCACCTTTCCACAAGCCCCTCAAGAGGAGGCTTCTCTCAGCAATAGGTATGAGGGAGGGACCCTGAGATTGCTGCCTCAATGGGCATATACACCGAGAAGCCCTGACTCGAAAGGAGGCCGGGTTTCCTTGCAGTGGCTTGAATACAGTCTAGTCTTTCATCTCACAAGGTGAAGGGATGTCTGCACCACCTGTGGAGTCCCTAGAGAAAGCCCTAGGTCCCCGACTCCTTTCGACGGAATGCCTCACATGCCTCTGACACCTCGAGAGGCACGCAGAGCTCACTGCTTCAAAATTTGACGGAGCCTGACTCCTCTTGAACATTGACAGGAATCCCAGTATCCCTGTGGCTACTGGAAAGGGACCCTGGGTCTCCCGACTCACCTCGAGAAGCGTCCCTTTTGCCCTGCCAAGCCTCGAAGAGACTCCTGAGGTGTCCCTCGTAACTCGACAGGAGTCCTGACTTCGTTGAACAAACACGAGGGTTGAAGGGCCATCCCCGCCGTAAGTCGAGAATGTACCCCAGGTCCCCGCCGCAACTCGAGAAAAACCATGAGACTTCCCCCTCCAAGCGAGATGAGGCCCGATTCCCCTGCACTGCATGCAGAGCAATTCCGTGAGCCCCCTGAAACATGTCAGGAGCCTCGACTTGCTTGATGGATGTCGAGACAGTCCGCAAAAACACTGTCACAAGTAGAGAGGGACCCTGAGGTCACACCAGCATCGCGAAGGAGCTCCATGGGCCCCAAATCAACTCGAGATGAGGCCCGCTTCCCCTGCATTGACTCCAGAGCCATCCCCCGTTCCCCATCAAACACGACCTGAGGCTTGACTCCCTTTAGGCAACTCCAGAGGTTCCCCGAGAACAACGGGCCAAGTCTAGACGAGTACCAAGTTCAGCAGAGCAACTCGAGGACTGCTCCGTGTACCCCAAATTGCCTCGAGATGAGAGCTGATTCCCTGGCTTAGACTCAAGACGTAGGCCACCTTTCCACAAGCCCCTCAAGAGGAGGCTTCTCTCAGCAATAGGTATGAGGGAGGGACCCTGAGATTGCTGCCTCAATGGGCATATACACCGAGAAGCCCTGACTCGAAAGGAGGCCGGGTTTCCTTGCAGTGGCTTGAATACAGTCTAGTCTTTCATCTCACAAGGTGAAGGGATGTCTGCACCACCTGTGGAGTCCCTAGAGAAAGCCCTAGGTCCCCGACTCCTTTCGACGGAATGCCTCACATGCCTCTGACACCTCGAGAGGCACGCAGAGCTCACTGCTTCAAAATTTGACGGAGCCTGACTCCTCTTGAACATTGACAGGAATCCCAGTATCCCTGTGGCTACTGGAAAGGGACCCTGGGTCTCCCGACTCACCTCGAGAAGCGTCCCTTTTGCCCTGCCAAGCCTCGAAGAGACTCCTGAGGTGTCCCTCGTAACTCGACAGGACTCCTGACTTCGTTGAACAAACACGAGGGTTGAAGGGCCATCCCCGCCGTAAGTCGAGAATGTACCCCAGGTCCCCGCCGCAACTCGAGAAAAACAATGAGACTTCCCCCTCCAAGCGAGATGAGGCCCGATTCCCCTGCACTGCATGCAGAGCAATTCCGTGAGCCCCCTGAAACATGTCAGGAGCCTCGACTTGCTTGATGGATGTCGAGACAGTCCGCAAAAACACTGTCACAAGTAGAGAGGGACCCTGAGGTCACACCAGCATCGCGAAGGAGCTCCATGGGCCCCAAATCAACTCGAGATGAGGCCCGCTTCCCCTGCATTGACTCCAGAGCCATCCCCAGTTCCCCATCAAACACGACCTGAGGCTTGACTCCCTTTAGGCAACTCCAGAGGTTCCCCGAGAACAACGGGCCAAGTCTAGACGAGTACCAAGTTCAGCAGAGCAACTCGAGGACTGCTCCGTGTACCCCAAATTGCCTCGAGATGAGAGCTGATTCCCTGGCTTAGACTCAAGACGTAGGCCACCTTTCCACAAGCCCCTCAAGAGGAGGCTTCTCTCAGCAATAGGTATGAGGGAGGGACCCTGAGATTGCTGCCTCAATGGGCATATACACCGAGAAGCCCTGACTCGAAAGGAGGCCGGGTTTCCTTGCAGTGGCTTGAATACAGTCTAGTCTTTCATCTCACAAGGTGAAGGGATGTCTGCACCACCTGTGGAGTCCCTAGAGAAAGCCCTAGGTCCCCGACTCCTTTCGACGGAATGCCTCACATGCCTCTGACACCCCGAGAGGCACGCAGAGCTCACTGCTTCAAAATTTGACGGAGCCTGACTCCTCTTGAACATTGACAGGAATCCCAGTATCCCTGTGGCTACTGGAAAGGGACCCTGGGTCTCCCGACTCACCTCGAGAAGCGTCCCTTTTGCCCTGCCAAGCCTCGAAGAGACTCCTGAGGTGTCCCTCGTAACTCGACAGGAGTCCTGACTTCGTTGAACAAACACGAGGGTTGAAGGGCCATCCCCGCCGTAAGTCGAGAATGTACCCCAGGTCCCCGCCGCAACTCGAGAAAAACCATGAGACTTCCCCCTCCAAGCGAGATGAAGCCCGATTCCCCTGCACTGCATGCAGAGCAATTCCGTGAGCCCCCTGAAACATGTCAGGAGCCTCGACTTGCTTGATGGATGTCGAGACAGTCCGCAAAAACACTGTCACAAGTAGAGAGGGACCCTGAGGTCACACCAGCATCGCGAAGGAGCTCCATGGGCCCCAAATCAACTCGAGATGAGGCCCGCTTCCCCTGCATTGACTCCAGAGCCATCCCCCGTTCCCCATCAAACACGACCTGAGGCTTGACTCCCTTTAGGCAACTCCAGAGGTTCCCCGAGAACAACGGGCCAAGTCTAGAGGAGTACCAAGTTCAGCAGAGCAACTCGAGGACTGCTCCGTGTACCCCAAATTGCCTCGAGATGAGAGCTGATTCCCTGGCTTAGACTCAAGACGTAGGCCACCTTTCCACAAGCCCCTCAAGAGGAGGCTTCTCTCAGCAATAGGTATGAGGGAGGGACCCTGAGATTGCTGCCTCAATGGGCATATACACCGAGAAGCCCTGACTCGAAAGGAGGCCGGGTTTCCTTGCAGTGGCTTGAATACAGTCTAGTCTTTCATCTCACAAGGTGAAGGGATGTCTGCACCACCTGTGGAGTCCCTAGAGAAAGCCCTAGGTCCCCGACTCCTTTCGACGGAATGCCTCACATGCCTCTGACACCTCGAGAGGCACGCAGAGCTCACTGCTTCAAAATTTGACGGAGCCTGACTCCTCTTGAACATTGACAGGAATCCCAGTATCCCTGTGGCTACTGGAAAGGGACCCTGGGTCTCCCGACTCACCTCGAGAAGCGTCCCTTTTGCCCTGCCAAGCCTCGAAGAGACTCCTGAGGTGTCCCTCGTAACTCGACAGGACTCCTGACTTCGTTGAACAAACACGAGGGTTGAAGGGCCATCCCCGCCGTAAGTCGAGAATGTACCCCAGGTCCCCGCCGCAACTCGAGAAAAACCATGAGACTTCCCCCTCCAAGCGAGATGAGGCCCGATTCCCCTGCACTGCATGCAGAGCAATTCCGTGAGCCCCCTGAAACATGTCAGGAGCCTCGACTTGCTTGATGGATGTCGAGACAGTCCGCAAAAACACTGTCACAAGTAGAGAGGGACCCTGAGGTCACACCAGCATCGCGAAGGAGCTCCATGGGCCCCAAATCAACTCGAGATGAGGCCCGCTTCCCCTGCATTGACTCCAGAGCCATCCCCGTTCCCCATCAAACACGACCTGAGGCTTGACTCCCTTTAGGCAACTCCAGAGGTTCCCCGAGAACAACGGGCCAAGTCTAGACGAGTACCAAGTTCAGCAGAGCAACTCGAGGACTGCTCCGTGTACCCCAAATTGCCTCGAGATGAGAGCTGATTCCCTGGCTTAGACTCAAGACGTAGGCCACCTTTCCACAAGCCCCTCAAGAGGAGGCTTCTCTCAGCAATAGGTATGAGGGAGGGACCCTGAGATTGCTGCCTCAATGGGCATATACACCGAGAAGCCCTGACTCGAAAGGAGGCCGGGTTTCCTTGCAGTGGCTTGAATACAGTCTAGTCTTTCATCTCACAAGGTGAAGGGATGTCTGCACCACCTGTGGAGTCCCTAGAGAAAGCCCTAGGTCCCCGACTCCTTTCGACGGAATGCCTCACATGCCTCTGACACCTCGAGAGGCACGCAGAGCTCACTGCTTCAAAATTTGACGGAGCCTGACTCCTCTTGAACATTGACAGGAATCCCAGTATCCCTGTGGCTACTGGAAAGGGACCCTGGGTCTCCCGACTCACCTCGAGAAGCGTCCCTTTTGCCCTGCCAAGCCTCGAAGAGACTCCTGAGGTGTCCCTCGTAACTCGACAGGAGTCCTGACTTCGTTGAACAAACACGAGGGTTGAAGGGCCATCCCCGCCGTAAGTCGAGAATGTACCCCAGGTCCCCGCCGCAACTCGAGAAAAACCATGAGACTTCCCCCTCCAAGCGAGATGAGGCCCGATTCCCCTGCACTGCATGCAGAGCAATTCCGTGAGCCCCCTGAAACATGTCAGGAGCCTCGACTTGCTTGATGGATGTCGAGACAGTCCGCAAAAACACTGTCACAAGTAGAGAGGGACCCTGAGGTCACACCAGCATCGCGAAGGAGCTCCATGGGCCCCAAATCAACTCGAGATGAGGCCCGCTTCCCCTGCATTGACTCCAGAGCCATCCCCCGTTCCCCATCAAACACGACCTGAGGCTTGACTCCCTTTAGGCAACTCCAGAGGTTCCCCGAGAACAACGGGCCAAGTCTAGAGGAGTACCAAGTTCAGCAGAGCAACTCGAGGACTGCTCCGTGTACCCCAAATTGCCTCGAGATGAGAGCTGATTCCCTGGCTTAGACTCAAGACGTAGGCCACCTTTCCACAAGCCCCTCAAGAGGAGGCTTCTCTCAGCAATAGGTATGAGGGAGGGACCCTGAGATTGCTGCCTCAATGGGCATATACACCGAGAAGCCCTGACTCGAAAGGAGGCCGGGTTTCCTTGCAGTGGCTTGAATACAGTCTAGTCTTTCATCTCACAAGGTGAAGGGATGTCTGCACCACCTGTGGAGTCCCTAGAGAAAGCCCTAGGTCCCCGACTCCTTTCGACGGAATGCCTCACATGCCTCTGACACCTCGAGAGGCACGCAGAGCTCACTGCTTCAAAATTTGACGGAGCCTGACTCCTCTTGAACATTGACAGGAATCCCAGTATCCCTGTGGCTACTGGAAAGGGACCCTGGGTCTCCCGACTCACCTCGAGAAGCGTCCCTTTTGCCCTGCCAAGCCTCGAAGAGACTCCTGAGGTGTCCCTCGTAACTCGACAGGAGTCCTGACTTCGTTGAACAAACACGAGGGTTGAAGGGCCATCCCCGCCGTAAGTCGAGAATGTACCCCAGGTCCCCGCCGCAACTCGAGAAAAACCATGAGACTTCCCCCTCCAAGCGAGATGAGCCCGATTCCCCTGCACTGCATGCAGAGCAATTCCGTGAGCCCCCTGAAACATGTCAGGAGCCTCGACTTGCTTGATGGATGTCGAGACAGTCCGCAAAAACACTGTCACAAGTAGAGAGGGACCCTGAGGTCACACCAGCATTGCGAAGGAGCTCCATGGGCCCCAAATCAACTCGAGATGAGGCCCGCTTCCCCTGCATTGACTCCAGAGCCATCCCCCGTTCCCCATCAAACACGACCTGAGGCTTGACTCCCTTTAGGCAACTCCAGAGGTTCCCCGAGAACAACGGGCCAAGTCTAGAGGAGTACCAAGTTCAGCAGAGCAACTCGAGGACTGCTCCGTGTACCCCAAATTGCCTCGAGATGAGAGCTGATTCCCTGGCTTAGACTCAAGACGTAGGCCACCTTTCCACAAGCCCCTCAAGAGGAGGCTTCTCTCAGCAATAGGTATGAGGGAGGGACCCTGAGATTGCTGCCTCAATGGGCATATACACCGAGAAGCCCTGACTCGAAAGGAGGCCGGGTTTCCTTGCAGTGGCTTGAATACAGTCTAGTCTTTCATCTCACAAGGTGAAGGGATGTCTGCACCACCTGTGGAGTCCCTAGAGAAAGCCCTAGGTCCCCGACTCCTTTCGACGGAATGCCTCACATGCCTCTGACACCTCGAGAGGCACGCAGAGCTCACTGCTTCAAAATTTGACGGAGCCTGACTCCTCTTGAACATTGACAGGAATCCCAGTATCCCTGTGGCTACTGGAAAGGGACCCTGGGTCTCCCGACTCACCTCGAGAAGCGTCCCTTTTGCCCTGCCAAGCCTCGAAGAGACTCCTGAGGTGTCCCTCGTAACTCGACAGGACTCCTGACTTCGTTGAACAAACACGAGGGTTGAAGGGCCATCCCCGCCGTAAGTCGAGAATGTACCCCAGGTCCCCGCCGCAACTCGAGAAAAACCATGAGACTTCCCCCTCCAAGCGAGATGAGGCCCGATTCCCCTGCACTGCATGCAGAGCAATTCCGTGAGCCCCCTGAAACATGTCAGGAGCCTCGACTTGCTTGATGGATGTCGAGACAGTCCGCAAAAACACTGTCACAAGTAGAGAGGGACCCTGAGGTCACACCAGCATCGCGAAGGAGCTCCATGGGCCCCAAATCAACTCGAGATGAGGCCCGCTTCCCCTGCATTGACTCCAGAGCCATC
Source organism: Parelaphostrongylus tenuis (assembly GCA_019055375.1). Classification (NCBI taxonomy): domain Eukaryota; kingdom Metazoa; phylum Nematoda; class Chromadorea; order Rhabditida; family Metastrongylidae; genus Parelaphostrongylus; species Parelaphostrongylus tenuis. The sequence continues at coordinate 39,154 of JAHQIW010002680.1, forward strand.
CCCCGTTCCCCATCAAACACGACCTGAGGCTTGACTCCCTTTAGGCAACTCCAGAGGTTCCCCGAGAACAACGGGCCAAGTCTAGAGGAGTACCAAGTTCAGCAGAGCAACTCGAGGACTGCTCCGTGTACCCCAAATTGCCTCGAGATGAGAGCTGATTCCCTGGCTTAGACTCAAGACGTAGGCCACCTTTCCACAAGCCCCTCAAGAGGAGGCTTCTCTCAGCAATAGGTATGAGGGAGGGACCCTGAGATTGCTGCCTCAATGGGCATATACACCGAGAAGCCCTGACTCGAAAGGAGGCCGGGTTTCCTTGCAGTGGCTTGAATACAGTCTAGTCTTTCATCTCACAAGGTGAAGGGATGTCTGCACCACCTGTGGAGTCCCTAGAGAAAGCCCTAGGTCCCCGACTCCTTTCGACGGAATGCCTCACATGCCTCTGACACCTCGAGAGGCACGCAGAGCTCACTGCTTCAAAATTTGACGGAGCCTGACTCCTCTTGAACATTGACAGGAATCCCAGTATCCCTGTGGCTACTGGAAAGGGACCCTGGGTCTCCCGACTCACCTCGAGAAGCGTCCCTTTTGCCCTGCCAAGCCTCGAAGAGACTCCTGAGGTGTCCCTCGTAACTCGACAGGACTCCTGACTTCGTTGAACAAACACGAGGGTTGAAGGGCCATCCCCGCCGTAAGTCGAGAATGTACCCCAGGTCCCCGCCGCAACTCGAGAAAAACCATGAGACTTCCCCCTCCAAGCGAGATGAGGCCCGATTCCCCTGCACTGCATGCAGAGCAATTCCGTGAGCCCCCTGAAACATGTCAGGAGCCTCGACTTGCTTGATGGATGTCGAGACAGTCCGCAAAAACACTGTCACAAGTAGAGAGGGACCCTGAGGTCACACCAGCATCGCGAAGGAGCTCCATGGGCCCCAAATCAACTCGAGATGAGGCCCGCTTCCCCTGCATTGACTCCAGAGCCATCCCCCGTTCCCCATCAAACACGACCTGAGGCTTGACTCCCTTTAGGCAACTCCAGAGGTTCCCCGAGAACAACGGGCCAAGTCTAGAGGAGTACCAAGTTCAGCAGAGCAACTCGAGGACTGCTCCGTGTACCCCAAATTGCCTCGAGATGAGAGCTGATTCCCTGGCTTAGACTCAAGACGTAGGCCACCTTTCCACAAGCCCCTCAAGAGGAGGCTTCTCTCAGCAATAGGTATGAGGGAGGGACCCTGAGATTGCTGCCTCAATGGGCATATACACCGAGAAGCCCTGACTCGAAAGGAGGCCGGGTTTCCTTGCAGTGGCTTGAATACAGTCTAGTCTTTCATCTCACAAGGTGAAGGGATGTCTGCACCACCTGTGGAGTCCCTAGAGAAAGCCCTAGGTCCCCGACTCCTTTCGACGGAATGCCTCACATGCCTCTGACACCTCGAGAGGCACGCAGAGCTCACTGCTTCAAAATTTGACGGAGCCTGACTCCTCTTGAACATTGACAGGAATCCCAGTATCCCTGTGGCTACTGGAAAGGGACCCTGGGTCTCCCGACTCACCTCGAGAAGCGTCCCTTTTGCCCTGCCAAGCCTCGAAGAGACTCCTGAGGTGTCCCTCGTAACTCGACAGGAGTCCTGACTTCGTTGAACAAACACGAGGGTTGAAGGGCCATCCCCGCCGTAAGTCGAGAATGTACCCCAGGTCCCCGCCGCAACTCGAGAAAAACCATGAGACTTCCCCCTCCAAGCGAGATGAGGCCCGATTCCCCTGCACTGCATGCAGAGCAATTCCGTGAGCCCCCTGAAACATGTCAGGAGCCTCGACTTGCTTGATGGATGTCGAGACAGTCCGCAAAAACACTGTCACAAGTAGAGAGGGACCCTGAGGTCACACCAGCATCGCGAAGGAGCTCCATGGGCCCCAAATCAACTCGAGATGAGGCCCGCTTCCCCTGCATTGACTCCAGAGCCATCCCCCGTTCCCCATCAAACACGACCTGAGGCTTGACTCCCTTTAGGCAACTCCAGAGGTTCCCCGAGAACAACGGGCCAAGTCTAGAGGAGTACCAAGTTCAGCAGAGCAACTCGAGGACTGCTCCGTGTACCCCAAATTGCCTCGAGATGAGAGCTGATTCCCTGGCTTAGACTCAAGACGTAGGCCACCTTTCCACAAGCCCCTCAAGAGGAGGCTTCTCTCAGCAATAGGTATGAGGGAGGGACCCTGAGATTGCTGCCTCAATGGGCATATACACCGAGAAGCCCTGACTCGAAAGGAGGCCGGGTTTCCTTGCAGTGGCTTGAATACAGTCTAGTCTTTCATCTCACAAGGTGAAGGGATGTCTGCACCACCTGTGGAGTCCCTAGAGAAAGCCCTAGGTCCCCGACTCCTTTCGACGGAATGCCTCACATGCCTCTGACACCTCGAGAGGCACGCAGAGCTCACTGCTTCAAAATTTGACGGAGCCTGACTCCTCTTGAACATTGACAGGAATCCCAGTATCCCTGTGGCTACTGGAAAGGGACCCTGGGTCTCCCGACTCACCTCGAGAAGCGTCCCTTTTGCCCTGCCAAGCCTCGAAGAGACTCCTGAGGTGTCCCTCGTAACTCGACAGGAGTCCTGACTTCGTTGAACAAACACGAGGGTTGAAGGGCCATCCCCGCCGTAAGTCGAGAATGTACCCCAGGTCCCCGCCGCAACTCGAGAAAAACCATGAGACTTCCCCCTCCAAGCGAGATGAGGCCCGATTCCCCTGCACTGCATGCAGAGCAATTCCGTGAGCCCCCTGAAACATGTCAGGAGCCTCGACTTGCTTGATGGATGTCGAGACAGTCCGCAAAAACACTGTCACAAGTAGAGAGGGACCCTGAGGTCACACCAGCATCGCGAAGGAGCTCCATGGGCCCCAAATCAACTCGAGATGAGGCCCGCTTCCCCTGCATTGACTCCAGAGCCATCCCCCGTTCCCCATCAAACACGACCTGAGGCTTGACTCCCTTTAGGCAACTCCAGAGGTTCCCCGAGAACAACGGGCCAAGTCTAGAGGAGTACCAAGTTCAGCAGAGCAACTCGAGGACTGCTCCGTGTACCCCAAATTGCCTCGAGATGAGAGCTGATTCCCTGGCTTAGACTCAAGACGTAGGCCACCTTTCCACAAGCCCCTCAAGAGGAGGCTTCTCTCAGCAATAGGTATGAGGGAGGGACCCTGAGATTGCTGCCTCAATGGGCATATACACCGAGAAGCCCTGACTCGAAAGGAGGCCGGGTTTCCTTGCAGTGGCTTGAATACAGTCTAGTCTTTCATCTCACAAGGTGAAGGGATGTCTGCACCACCTGTGGAGTCCCTAGAGAAAGCCCTAGGTCCCCGACTCCTTTCGACGGAATGCCTCACATGCCTCTGACACCTCGAGAGGCACGCAGAGCTCACTGCTTCAAAATTTGACGGAGCCTGACTCCTCTTGAACATTGACAGGAATCCCAGTATCCCTGTGGCTACTGGAAAGGGACCCTGGGTCTCCCGACTCACCTCGAGAAGCGTCCCTTTTGCCCTGCCAAGCCTCGAAGAGACTCCTGAGGTGTCCCTCGTAACTCGACAGGAGTCCTGACTTCGTTGAACAAACACGAGGGTTGAAGGGCCATCCCCGCCGTAAGTCGAGAATGTACCCCAGGTCCCCGCCGCAACTCGAGAAAAACCATGAGACTTCCCCCTCCAAGCGAGATGAGGCCCGATTCCCCTGCACTGCATGCAGAGCAATTCCGTGAGCCCCCTGAAACATGTCAGGAGCCTCGACTTGCTTGATGGATGTCGAGACAGTCCGCAAAAACACTGTCACAAGTAGAGAGGGACCCTGAGGTCACACCAGCATCGCGAAGGAGCTCCATGGGCCCCAAATCAACTCGAGATGAGGCCCGCTTCCCCTGCATTGACTCCAGAGCCATCCCCCGTTCCCCATCAAACACGACCTGAGGCTTGACTCCCTTTAGGCAACTCCAGAGGTTCCCCGAGAACAACGGGCCAAGTCTAGAGGAGTACCAAGTTCAGCAGAGCAACTCGAGGACTGCTCCGTGTACCCCAAATTGCCTCGAGATGAGAGCTGATTCCCTGGCTTAGACTCAAGACGTAGGCCACCTTTCCACAAGCCCCTCAAGAGGAGGCTTCTCTCAGCAATAGGTATGAGGGAGGGACCCTGAGATTGCTGCCTCAATGGGCATATACACCGAGAAGCCCTGACTCGAAAGGAGGCCGGGTTTCCTTGCAGTGGCTTGAATACAGTCTAGTCTTTCATCTCACAAGGTGAAGGGATGTCTGCACCACCTGTGGAGTCCCTAGAGAAAGCCCTAGGTCCCCGACTCCTTTCGACGGAATGCCTCACATGCCTCTGACACCTCGAGAGGCACGCAGAGCTCACTGCTTCAAAATTTGACGGAGCCTGACTCCTCTTGAACATTGACAGGAATCCCAGTATCCCTGTGGCTACTGGAAAGGGACCCTGGGTCTCCCGACTCACCTCGAGAAGCGTCCCTTTTGCCCTGCCAAGCCTCGAAGAGACTCCTGAGGTGTCCCTCGTAACTCGACAGGAGTCCTGACTTCGTTGAACAAACACGAGGGTTGAAGGGCCATCCCCGCCGTAAGTCGAGAATGTACCCCAGGTCCCCGCCGCAACTCGAGAAAAACCATGAGACTTCCCCCTCCAAGCGAGATGAGGCCCGATTCCCCTGCACTGCATGCAGAGCAATTCCGTGAGCCCCCTGAAACATGTCAGGAGCCTCGACTTGCTTGATGGATGTCGAGACAGTCCGCAAAAACACTGTCACAAGTAGAGAGGGACCCTGAGGTCACACCAGCATCGCGAAGGAGCTCCATGGGCCCCAAATCAACTCGAGATGAGGCCCGCTTCCCCTGCATTGACTCCAGAGCCATCCCCCGTTCCCCATCAAACACGACCTGAGGCTTGACTCCCTTTAGGCAACTCCAGAGGTTCCCCGAGAACAACGGGCCAAGTCTAGAGGAGTACCAAGTTCAGCAGAGCAACTCGAGGACTGCTCCGTGTACCCCAAATTGCCTCGAGATGAGAGCTGATTCCCTGGCTTAGACTCAAGACGTAGGCCACCTTTCCACAAGCCCCTCAAGAGGAGGCTTCTCTCAGCAATAGGTATGAGGGAGGGACCCTGAGATTGCTGCCTCAATGGGCATATACACCGAGAAGCCCTGACTCGAAAGGAGGCCGGGTTTCCTTGCAGTGGCTTGAATACAGTCTAGTCTTTCATCTCACAAGGTGAAGGGATGTCTGCACCACCTGTGGAGTCCCTAGAGAAAGCCCTAGGTCCCCGACTCCTTTCGACGGAATGCCTCACATGCCTCTGACACCTCGAGAGGCACGCAGAGCTCACTGCTTCAAAATTTGACGGAGCCTGACTCCTCTTGAACATTGACAGGAATCCCAGTATCCCTGTGGCTACTGGAAAGGGACCCTGGGTCTCCCGACTCACCTCGAGAAGCGTCCCTTTTGCCCTGCCAAGCCTCGAAGAGACTCCTGAGGTGTCCCTCGTAACTCGACAGGAGTCCTGACTTCGTTGAACAAACACGAGGGTTGAAGGGCCATCCCCGCCGTAAGTCGAGAATGTACCCCAGGTCCCCGCCGCAACTCGAGAAAAACCATGAGACTTCCCCCTCCAAGCGAGATGAGGCCCGATTCCCCTGCACTGCATGCAGAGCAATTCCGTGAGCCCCCTGAAACATGTCAGGAGCCTCGACTTGCTTGATGGATGTCGAGACAGTCCGCAAAAACACTGTCACAAGTAGAGAGGGACCCTGAGGTCACACCAGCATCGCGAAGGAGCTCCATGGGCCCCAAATCAACTCGAGATGAGGCCCGCTTCCCCTGCATTGACTCCAGAGCCATCCCCCGTTCCCCATCAAACACGACCTGAGGCTTGACTCCCTTTAGGCAACTCCAGAGGTTCCCCGAGAACAACGGGCCAAGTCTAGAGGAGTACCAAGTTCAGCAGAGCAACTCGAGGACTGCTCCGTGTACCCCAAATTGCCTCGAGATGAGAGCTGATTCCCTGGCTTAGACTCAAGACGTAGGCCACCTTTCCACAAGCCCCTCAAGAGGAGGCTTCTCTCAGCAATAGGTATGAGGGAGGGACCCTGAGATTGCTGCCTCAATGGGCATATACACCGAGAAGCCCTGACTCGAAAGGAGGCCGGGTTTCCTTGCAGTGGCTTGAATACAGTCTAGTCTTTCATCTCACAAGGTGAAGGGATGTCTGCACCACCTGTGGAGTCCCTAGAGAAAGCCCTAGGTCCCCGACTCCTTTCGACGGAATGCCTCACATGCCTCTGACACCTCGAGAGGCACGCAGAGCTCACTGCTTCAAAATTTGACGGAGCCTGACTCCTCTTGAACATTGACAGGAATCCCAGTATCCCTGTGGCTACTGGAAAGGGACCCTGGGTCTCCCGACTCACCTCGAGAAGCGTCCCTTTTGCCCTGCCAAGCCTCGAAGAGACTCCTGAGGTGTCCCTCGTAACTCGACAGGAGTCCTGACTTCGTTGAACAAACACGAGGGTTGAAGGGCCATCCCCGCCGTAAGTCGAGAATGTACCCCAGGTCCCCGCCGCAACTCGAGAAAAACCATGAGACTTCCCCCTCCAAGCGAGATGAGGCCCGATTCCCCTGCACTGCATGCAGAGCAATTCCGTGAGCCCCCTGAAACATGTCAGGAGCCTCGACTTGCTTGATGGATGTCGAGACAGTCCGCAAAAACACTGTCACAAGTAGAGAGGGACCCTGAGGTCACACCAGCATCGCGAAGGAGCTCCATGGGCCCCAAATCAACTCGAGATGAGGCCCGCTTCCCCTGCATTGACTCCAGAGCCATCCCCCGTTCCCCATCAAACACGACCTGAGGCTTGACTCCCTTTAGGCAACTCCAGAGGTTCCCCGAGAACAACGGGCCAAGTCTAGAGGAGTACCAAGTTCAGCAGAGCAACTCGAGGACTGCTCCGTGTACCCCAAATTGCCTCGAGATGAGAGCTGATTCCCTGGCTTAGACTCAAGACGTAGGCCACCTTTCCACAAGCCCCTCAAGAGGAGGCTTCTCTCAGCAATAGGTATGAGGGAGGGACCCTGAGATTGCTGCCTCAATGGGCATATACACCGAGAAGCCCTGACTCGAAAGGAGGCCGGGTTTCCTTGCAGTGGCTTGAATACAGTCTAGTCTTTCATCTCACAAGGTGAAGGGATGTCTGCACCACCTGTGGAGTCCCTAGAGAAAGCCCTAGGTCCCCGACTCCTTTCGACGGAATGCCTCACATGCCTCTGACACCTCGAGAGGCACGCAGAGCTCACTGCTTCAAAATTTGACGGAGCCTGACTCCTCTTGAACATTGACAGGAATCCCAGTATCCCTGTGGCTACTGGAAAGGGACCCTGGGTCTCCCGACTCACCTCGAGAAGCGTCCCTTTTGCCCTGCCAAGCCTCGAAGAGACTCCTGAGGTGTCCCTCGTAACTCGACAGGAGTCCTGACTTCGTTGAACAAACACGAGGGTTGAAGGGCCATCCCCGCCGTAAGTCGAGAATGTACCCCAGGTCCCCGCCGCAACTCGAGAAAAACCATGAGACTTCCCCCTCCAAGCGAGATGAGGCCCGATTCCCCTGCACTGCATGCAGAGCAATTCCGTGAGCCCCCTGAAACATGTCAGGAGCCTCGACTTGCTTGATGGATGTCGAGACAGTCCGCAAAAACACTGTCACAAGTAGAGAGGGACCCTGAGGTCACACCAGCATCGCGAAGGAGCTCCATGGGCCCCAAATCAACTCGAGATGAGGCCCGCTTCCCCTGCATTGACTCCAGAGCCATCCCCCGTTCCCCATCAAACACGACCTGAGGCTTGACTCCCTTTAGGCAACTCCAGAGGTTCCCCGAGAACAACGGGCCAAGTCTAGAGGAGTACCAAGTTCAGCAGAGCAACTCGAGGACTGCTCCGTGTACCCCAAATTGCCTCGAGATGAGAGCTGATTCCCTGGCTTAGACTCAAGACGTAGGCCACCTTTCCACAAGCCCCTCAAGAGGAGGCTTCTCTCAGCAATAGGTATGAGGGAGGGACCCTGAGATTGCTGCCTCAATGGGCATATACACCGAGAAGCCCTGACTCGAAAGGAGGCCGGGTTTCCTTGCAGTGGCTTGAATACAGTCTAGTCTTTCATCTCACAAGGTGAAGGGATGTCTGCACCACCTGTGGAGTCCCTAGAGAAAGCCCTAGGTCCCCGACTCCTTTCGACGGAATGCCTCACATGCCTCTGACACCTCGAGAGGCACGCAGAGCTCACTGCTTCAAAATTTGACGGAGCCTGACTCCTCTTGAACATTGACAGGAATCCCAGTATCCCTGTGGCTACTGGAAAGGGACCCTGGGTCTCCCGACTCACCTCGAGAAGCGTCCCTTTTGCCCTGCCAAGCCTCGAAGAGACTCCTGAGGTGTCCCTCGTAACTCGACAGGAGTCCTGACTTCGTTGAACAAACACGAGGGTTGAAGGGCCATCCCCGCCGTAAGTCGAGAATGTACCCCAGGTCCCCGCCGCAACTCGAGAAAAACCATGAGACTTCCCCCTCCAAGCGAGATGAGGCCCGATTCCCCTGCACTGCATGCAGAGCAATTCCGTGAGCCCCCTGAAACATGTCAGGAGCCTCGACTTGCTTGATGGATGTCGAGACAGTCCGCAAAAACACTGTCACAAGTAGAGAGGGACCCTGAGGTCACACCAGCATCGCGAAGGAGCTCCATGGGCCCCAAATCAACTCGAGATGAGGCCCGCTTCCCCTGCATTGACTCCAGAGCCATCCCCCGTTCCCCATCAAACACGACCTGAGGCTTGACTCCCTTTAGGCAACTCCAGAGGTTCCCCGAGAACAACGGGCCAAGTCTAGAGGAGTACCAAGTTCAGCAGAGCAACTCGAGGACTGCTCCGTGTACCCCAAATTGCCTCGAGATGAGAGCTGATTCCCTGGCTTAGACTCAAGACGTAGGCCACCTTTCCACAAGCCCCTCAAGAGGAGGCTTCTCTCAGCAATAGGTATGAGGGAGGGACCCTGAGATTGCTGCCTCAATGGGCATATACACCGAGAAGCCCTGACTCGAAAGGAGGCCGGGTTTCCTTGCAGTGGCTTGAATACAGTCTAGTCTTTCATCTCACAAGGTGAAGGGATGTCTGCACCACCTGTGGAGTCCCTAGAGAAAGCCCTAGGTCCCCGACTCCTTTCGACGGAATGCCTCACATGCCTCTGACACCTCGAGAGGCACGCAGAGCTCACTGCTTCAAAATTTGACGGAGCCTGACTCCTCTTGAACATTGACAGGAATCCCAGTATCCCTGTGGCTACTGGAAAGGGACCCTGGGTCTCCCGACTCACCTCGAGAAGCGTCCCTTTTGCCCTGCCAAGCCTCGAAGAGACTCCTGAGGTGTCCCTCGTAACTCGACAGGAGTCCTGACTTCGTTGAACAAACACGAGGGTTGAAGGGCCATCCCCGCCGTAAGTCGAGAATGTACCCCAGGTCCCCGCCGCAACTCGAGAAAAACCATGAGACTTCCCCCTCCAAGCGAGATGAGGCCCGATTCCCCTGCACTGCATGCAGAGCAATTCCGTGAGCCCCCTGAAACATGTCAGGAGCCTCGACTTGCTTGATGGATGTCGAGACAGTCCGCAAAAACACTGTCACAAGTAGAGAGGGACCCTGAGGTCACACCAGCATCGCGAAGGAGCTCCATGGGCCCCAAATCAACTCGAGATGAGGCCCGCTTCCCCTGCATTGACTCCAGAGCCATCCCCCGTTCCCCATCAAACACGACCTGAGGCTTGACTCCCTTTAGGCAACTCCAGAGGTTCCCGAGAACAACGGGCCAAGTCTAGAGGAGTACCAAGTTCAGCAGAGCAACTCGAGGACTGCTCCGTGTACCCCAAATTGCCTCGAGATGAGAGCTGATTCCCTGGCTTAGACTCAAGACGTAGGCCACCTTTCCACAAGCCCCTCAAGAGGAGGCTTCTCTCAGCAATAGGTATGAGGGAGGGACCCTGAGATTGCTGCCTCAATGGGCATATACACCGAGAAGCCCTGACTCGAAAGGAGGCCGGGTTTCCTTGCAGTGGCTTGAATACAGTCTAGTCTTTCATCTCACAAGGTGAAGGGATGTCTGCACCACCTGTGGAGTCCCTAGAGAAAGCCCTAGGTCCCCGACTCCTTTCGACGGAATGCCTCACATGCCTCTGACACCTCGAGAGGCACGCAGAGCTCACTGCTTCAAAATTTGACGGAGCCTGACTCCTCTTGAACATTGACAGGAATCCCAGTATCCCTGTGGCTACTGGAAAGGGACCCTGGGTCTCCCGACTCACCTCGAGAAGCGTCCCTTTTGCCCTGCCAAGCCTCGAAGAGACTCCTGAGGTGTCCCTCGTAACTCGACAGGAGTCCTGACTTCGTTGAACAAACACGAGGGTTGAAGGGCCATCCCCGCCGTAAGTCGAGAATGTACCCCAGGTCCCCGCCGCAACTCGAGAAAAACCATGAGACTTCCCCCTCCAAGCGAGATGAGGCCCGATTCCCCTGCACTGCATGCAGAGCAATTCCGTGAGCCCCCTGAAACATGTCAGGAGCCTCGACTTGCTTGATGGATGTCGAGACAGTCCGCAAAAACACTGTCACAAGTAGAGAGGGACCCTGAGGTCACACCAGCATCGCGAAGGAGCTCCATGGGCCCCAAATCAACTCGAGATGAGGCCCGCTTCCCCTGCATTGACTCCAGAGCCATCCCCCGTTCCCCATCAAACACGACCTGAGGCTTGACTCCCTTTAGGCAACTCCAGAGGTTCCCCGAGAACAACGGGCCAAGTCTAGAGGAGTACCAAGTTCAGCAGAGCAACTCGAGGACTGCTCCGTGTACCCCAAATTGCCTCGAGATGAGAGCTGATTCCCTGGCTTAGACTCAAGACGTAGGCCACCTTTCCACAAGCCCCTCAAGAGGAGGCTTCTCTCAGCAATAGGTATGAGGGAGGGACCCTGAGATTGCTGCCTCAATGGGCATATACACCGAGAAGCCCTGACTCGAAAGGAGGCCGGGTTTCCTTGCAGTGGCTTGAATACAGTCTAGTCTTTCATCTCACAAGGTGAAGGGATGTCTGCACCACCTGTGGAGTCCCTAGAGAAAGCCCTAGGTCCCCGACTCCTTTCGACGGAATGCCTCACATGCCTCTGACACCTCGAGAGGCACGCAGAGCTCACTGCTTCAAAATTTGACGGAGCCTGACTCCTCTTGAACATTGACAGGAATCCCAGTATCCCTGTGGCTACTGGAAAGGGACCCTGGGTCTCCCGACTCACCTCGAGAAGCGTCCCTTTTGCCCTGCCAAGCCTCGAAGAGACTCCTGAGGTGTCCCTCGTAACTCGACAGGAGTCCTGACTTCGTTGAACAAACACGAGGGTTGAAGGGCCATCCCCGCCGTAAGTCGAGAATGTACCCCAGGTCCCCGCCGCAACTCGAGAAAAACCATGAGACTTCCCCCTCCAAGCGAGATGAGGCCCGATTCCCCTGCACTGCATGCAGAGCAATTCCGTGAGCCCCCTGAAACATGTCAGGAGCCTCGACTTGCTTGATGGATGTCGAGACAGTCCGCAAAAACACTGTCACAAGTAGAGAGGGACCCTGAGGTCACACCAGCATCGCGAAGGAGCTCCATGGGCCCCAAATCAACTCGAGATGAGGCCCGCTTCCCCTGCATTGACTCCAGAGCCATCCCCCGTTCCCCATCAAACACGACCTGAGGCTTGACTCCCTTTAGGCAACTCCAGAGGTTCCCCGAGAACAACGGGCCAAGTCTAGACGAGTACCAAGTTCAGCAGAGCAACTCGAGGACTGCTCCGTGTACCCCAAATTGCCTCGAGATGAGAGCTGATTCCCTGGCTTAGACTCAAGACGTAGGCCACCTTTCCACAAGCCCCTCAAGAGGAGGCTTCTCTCAGCAATAGGTATGAGGGAGGGACCCTGAGATTGCTGCCTCAATGGGCATATACACCGAGAAGCCCTGACTCGAAAGGAGGCCGGGTTTCCTTGCAGTGGCTTGAATACAGTCTAGTCTTTCATCTCACAAGGTGAAGGGATGTCTGCACCACCTGTGGAGTCCCTAGAGAAAGCCCTAGGTCCCCGACTCCTTTCGACGGAATGCCTCACATGCCTCTGACACCTCGAGAGGCACGCAGAGCTCACTGCTTCAAAATTTGACGGAGCCTGACTCCTCTTGAACATTGACAGGAATCCCAGTATCCCTGTGGCTACTGGAAAGGGACCCTGGGTCTCCCGACTCACCTCGAGAAGCGTCCCTTTTGCCCTGCCAAGCCTCGAAGAGACTCCTGAGGTGTCCCTCGTAACTCGACAGGAGTCCTGACTTCGTTGAACAAACACGAGGGTTGAAGGGCCATCCCCGCCGTAAGTCGAGAATGTACCCCAGGTCCCCGCC